>APFE031123180.1:166297-176907 GCA_000404065.3 Pinus taeda
ATATATATATTTTAAAGGTATGGTCACCGAATATAACTAAATTATAAAAATGACTTTTTGACTCTGGTCCCTAAGTCAAAATTAGCCACTGGTCAAGATAGACGTTGGAGGCTCTGCTCAGACTATTTAACATGCAAAGCTGGATCTGTTTCTTCAACTTGTCCTAACGATGAACCACACTGGTTGGTTCGAAACACGTCGACAAAGGTCTTTCTACATGTGATTTATGCTGAAGTTCTTCTTACAGATATTTCTCCTATTTGTTAATTACTTGAACATATTACTTGCAGTTTTCTACAACAAATATTGAAATACGTACACTGCAACATACACAAAATAAATGCCGGGGAAACTAAATACTACACAAGAGAGAAATAAACATCGTACACATGTACAAAGTTATTTCTGGACAATATCCCCAGGAAAACCCAATGTGGGAAAACTGGTGCAACAACTGAGGGTTTCAATTATTATGCAGTAGTAAATCTGAGTACAAATTGTTGGATGCCCAAACTGGCTATCCAATACAGAGAAATGCTGGCAAAGAGTTAGTGAAAAAAATCTCACACTAATTCGGGAGATATGACTCTGATCACTGGCTAGATGACTGGCCCCACACTGCCTCTGTGCAACTTTTGCGTCAATCCTACCCAACTCTGCGTCACACTGGCTGGGCTATGTGTCACCTCCTCCACTAATCCTGTGGTGTCTATAAATTCGACCTTTTGGCTCCTCGGTCTCACACCTTGGCTTCCAACACTGGATCTCGACTCTCCCAATTGGATTTTGAACTCCCTTTGAAGCTTTGCGCTGCCTCACTGAACTACTCTTTGCCTTCTTTTCCTTGCACTCTCCAGATCTGGAAAACTCTCCACCGGACTACTATCCCTGCCCCTTGCTGCAAGAAGATCACTCGATCTCACTCCGACAACTCAACGTTGTTACTTCTTGAGAAATTCGATCTTTGATCTCTCACATGATGTATTCTCCAAGTGCACATCAAAACCCTTATTATAATCTCTCGTTGGAGCTCCAACGGCCAAGATTAAAACATAATCAAGGGCTAAAATTATCTGGGAGTTGATCCTCGTCTTCTTCTAGAAGATTCACGCATGATTTAATTAATACCCTTTAATTAACTAGATTTCCTAAGTTTAGACTTAGGGAACCATTTAAATATTTAATTAAACCATCTCTATGTGAAATTTTCCCAAACGATTTCTAGGTATTAGAGAATGCATGTGTCTTAGCCTCTCTGCAAAATAGTGAGGCAAGGGCACATCTGATACTATAGAAATCAACACTCCCTCTTAGCAAGGAATGTACTCTAGTGTTGTAACCCATCGAACCATCACTCTATCTCTACACCATCTCTTGCTACGCCGCTGATGTGTGGCTCTGCTTCGCATCAACTACTGCGTAACTCTGACTACTTTATCCATGCTACTATTGGCCCTATTGAACTGCTACCAACACTGCATCTCTGCAACTCTATCACTAGTGCCATTGCAGCATCTGCAACGGTCTCTCATTTGTTGTTGTTGCAACTGAGAGATGTCCATCTTACTGAACCAACTATGTTAAGTCTGATACATATGTTATCCTAGTTTTGACTGTTTCTAGCCTCTACGTTGTCACTGAAGCCTTTATGCTGCTGTTAACTATGCCCTATATTGTTTGCACTATTTCCAACTCTCCTTTGTGCTACTTAGTCTCTGACTGCTACTAGCTATTGCATCTATAACTCTGGCACCTAACTGCACCAACTACCACTTGTCCATACTACTATTGCTCACTATGGGCTAATGTAGCAAGGTCTTGATCCAAGAGGTGGACTCCTAGAGGACCCTGCCCATCCTGTAGCTCTCTGGGGCTACAACTCCAGATTGCCCCAACTCACCCCTGTAGGCATCTCAGTAATCATGGAAAAATCTTCCTCCATTCTGGAGGATAGTCGTCGATCTCAACATATGCAACTTGTTGATCCTACTTCTCCTCCTTGTCCTTTTTGAGAGGACACTTGTGTTGTAGTGTCACATCTCCCCACACTTGAAGCACTTGATCTTCGAAATATCCTTCTTTCTTCTACGTTTCTCCTGTTGCCCCTTTGATGCAAGGGCCATGTCCTCCTCTTCCTTCACCTACTTTGTCCCATTGCTGCTACTGCCACTGATGGTGGCCTTCACCAGATGACACTGCATCTCCTCCTGATGTAGATCATCTCACACGTGTTCCCAATCTCACAATTTTTCTATGCTCTGGATGCTCTAGATGAAAACTTGCCAATCTTGAGAAACATTATTCAACGCCAATCGTATAAAAAATGACGACCGGGGTGCTGACCCTACTGAAGCTAGCTGATTCCAGACATCCTGAAGCCTCGTAAGGAAGGGGTCCACTCACTCCCCCTTCTGCATCCTCATGCATCTCAACTTCTCCTCTAAGTACATTTTTCGCTACTTGGAAGATCCTTCGTATAGCATAGCTAAGGCTTCCCTGTCATGTCCCTTCCTAAATTATTTTGGAACAAGATTAATTTTTGTATTATGGGGTCAATTTTGGAGCTAGTGGACCCCATTTGATTTTATTAGGATAATATACTTAGGAAAAGTTATTTGTGTTGTATTTAGGTTACACATGGGGGCCACCCTTACAAGGGAAATACACACTCCCTAGTTTGATTTGCATGGAGGTGGTTACATTTTCCATGATGTTAGTTAAGTGAGGGCCCATGATGGAGGACAAATTGGAGGGAAAAGTGCTCCACGAAATATATGTAAGGAAGGTAGCTCTCATCATCTAAATCATCTTTTTGGGAATATCGATTTCTCTTGGTTGCTCGAGTTGCTTCGCTGAGTCACTAGTTGTTTAGCACGAGTTCTTCAAGCAAAGAGCTCACCCTTTCTTCGGGGGACTTTGAGTGCCACCCTAGGAATGTTTTTTGCATTTCTTCAGGAGGAGGATCTCATCATGATTTCTAGCAATGACATTCACTTCCAGGTGGTGCGTATTACTAGAGGACATAGTGGAGAGGAGGCAGAATTTGTTTTTGGTGTCTTGTAGCAGAGTTTTGGCGTGAGGTTTTCTAGAGAGGAGGCTAGGGAGGATTGTTGACACTTCGGAGAGTTTGGGAGTTGGTTGAGCTTGTTGCTTGGCAGTGTGACTTTCACACTACCTATGCCAGTGCAAAGGCAGTACTGGGATCTCACTTGGTGGGTAGAGTATCAGCCCTTGAGGCTAAGATTTTCTGTGGAGGTTAGAGGAAATACTTGGAGTGGTATTTTCTTCCCTTTCCAAGCTTGGAGGAGGATTTTGTAGCCATTTCTTGCAGGTTGTATTCTTGGAGCAGTTTGGAGGGCGTAGGCCATAGAGGGGGCCAAATTTTGGAGATTGGATTCAGACCAACCCTTTTTGGGTTTTTATGGGTTTTGGCTAAGGAGTGTGGGGTTGAAGTTTCATCATTTTTTGAGCAACAGAGACAGGGGTTCCTTCAGTTCCTTTCCAATTAGTAGTGTAGTTATTGGGAGACAACACAAAGCATTAGAGTAGTTATATTTCCAATATTGTGATTATTGTTTGACACCTGGGTTCTTTTAAGATTTCCCTTGAGGCAAGTCCAGGTGCATTTCCATACTATTTTACTTGATCCATTCCATTAATAAAATGGATCATCTGATTCTCATTTCTGATGTGTATTGATTATTTTCTGATCATTTTTTATTTATTTTTATACAAATCATATTTTCTTTTGCATATCACTATTTGTTTAAGTTTGGAACATTACAATGGTATTAGAGCTTAGATTTTGGCTCAGCCGTGGGAAATATTTTTTGAGGAGGACTAACAAAATATTACATACAGAAGACAGAGGTACCAGAGCAGGGAAAGGGAGTTGGAGATTACTCTAGACATGAAGGATCATGGGAAGACTGTAGTAGCAGAAGATATGGGTGAGCTAGAGAGTAGGGAGGATATGGCCTTCGATAATGTCTTGAAGGCTTTGAGTGATTTGGAAAAAGGGAAGAAGGAGATGCTGGACAAGATCAAGATGTAGAATCAGGAGTAGGGCGCTCACCGAGAGTTTTTAGTTGGGAAGACTTCAGGGGCCTCTAAATAGTTTGATCACCTTTCACCCACTATGTAGCGGCCATCCATGAGTGAGCCAAATCAAGCTACTTTTCCCTCTTTTGTACCTTTGGCATAGGGTGACTGATGGAGGAGAGGATCCATCATTGATGGGGTAGCATTTCTAGGAATGGAAGTCCATGGGGGCATACTTCAAAGAGGCTCTGACCTTTAGAGACTTTTGGAAACTCAAGAAGAATGAGAAGGGGAAAGGTTATGGTATGTAGAATTATGAGCTCCATCATTCTATTGGGAAAATGCATTTTCCTACATATGATGGCACTACCAAGTGAAAAACTCATTAATGGGTAGAGAAGTTGGACACATACTTCCAGATGAATCAGATGACAGAGGTAGAGGCCATTAAGATGGCCACATTGCACCTAGAGGGGGAGGCACATGATTGGGGGTTTCATGGTTTGTCCACTCTGGGGCATGCCAACGTGACCACCTATGAGGACTTCACGCAGAGAGTAGTGGAGTGCTTTGATCCAAAGGATCTAGAGGATCACTTTAGGGAGTTGACCCAACTTAGATAGACACGACATCCAAATAATTATATCTTGGTGTTTTTTATGGTCTCAATCATGGTACCTCATTTGTCAAATGAATGGAGAGTATATACATTTGTAGAGGGGTTGATAGAGCCATTGTGGAGACAGGTGAAGTCTTGCAAACAATATACTCTTTTGGACGCAATATCTTGGACTCAGGATTTACACGGGGCTATTCTAAAGGCCTGAGCACCATTTCCTTCACACACTCCCTACCCTCAGAAGGGAAGTGACACTAGAGCACCCACATCATAGAGAGTAGATCAAGGGTGGGGTCAGTTGGATGATGAGACCAAGAGAGACCTCAGGAGGATGCAGTTGTGTTTTACATGTCAAGAGCCTTGGGCACTTGGTCATAAGTGCATAGTGGGGAAGTCCCATTACATCAAGGTCTTCTCAGAAGGATGATGAGGAGTTGGAGTTTGGTGGTGGAGACAACGAGGATCAAGTAGGGAGAGGACCACCACTACCACCACCTCTGGGAGGAGCATCTTTCACACCAACGTGGGGAGTCCTAGCTTCTTTGTGTGGGATTCCCAAATTTGTAATTATGAGTATCAAAGGTACGGTGTAGGGGCAACGTGTCTTGGTATTGGTAGATAGTGAGGCCACCCACAATTTTATTGATGCTTAGATGGTCTAGAGGAGGGGCATCACCACTACAGAGTTCTATGGGTTTTCAGTCATAATACCAGGAGACAAGACTATGCAGTGCACTTGATATTTTCCTACTCTGAGTCTGACTATGGGAAACCATTTGATGACAAACTTGTTTTTCGTGGTGGATATACCGGACACCAACCAGGTGTTGGGTGTCCAATGGTTGTATTCCCTTGGCTAGGTTGCCACCAATTGGAAACAACTGGTGATCTAGTTTGTTAGACCGGATGGCAAGTCGGTGGTTCTTAGGGACATGCATTCATACCACACTCAGACAGTTTCAGCCCACCAGTTGGAGGCCAATTTGAGGCATGGAGACATAGCATGGGTAGTAGAGTTGAGGATTTTAGAGGTTGGGGGAAAGACTACACCACCACATCTAGACATACATGCAATATTGGATAGATATCCGGTAGTCTTTGGAGATATACTACCAGGGAAACCACCTGACAGGGGATTCAAGCACACTATAGAGTTGGAGCCTAGTGTGCAAGCAACCATCACTAAACCCTATAAGCATCACAAGGCCTATAAGGATGAGATCGAGAGAGGCATCAAGGAGTTAATGGTATTGGGTCACATCAGACTAAGTTTTATTCTGTTGCGTCTTCGGTTGTGCTGGTGAAGAATAAGGACAAGACTCTCCACATGTATTGACTACAAGGCACTCAACAAGAAGACGTTGAAGAATAGGTACCTTGTCCTGTGCATTCATGAGCTGATGGATGAGCTTAGAGGAGCCAAATACTTCTCTAAGGTAGATTTGTAGTTAGGATATCACTAGATCTGGGTGAGAGAGCAAGACATTTTGAAGACAACCTTTAGGTGTCAATATGGGCATTTCAAGTTCCTCGTCATGCCTTTTGGGTTGACCAATGCCTCAACTACTTTTCACTCATGCATGAACAATGTGTTTCGAGGCCAGTTGAGGATGTTTGTACTAGTATTCTTTCATGACATTTTGATCTACATCAAGACATGGGAGGAGCACCTACAACACTTAGAGATAGTCTTGTGTATATTGGAGGAGCAATAGTTCTACGCCAAGATGTCCTAGTGCGAGTTTGGACTGAGAGAGATGATTTACTTAGGAGACATCATAGGTGCAGATGGGGTCAACGTGCATGAGGAGAAGATTCAGGCCATTCAGGATTGGCCAAAGCCCCGAGATGTGATAGCGTTGAGAGTATTTTTTGGCATCTATACATATTATCAGAAGTTCGTGAAGGGCTTCTCACAGTTGGCAGCACCCCTTACTGGTCTCCCTAAGAAGGGGGCTTTTACGTGGACAAAGGGAGCTCAAGCAACATTTGATCACCTCAAGGAGGTGATGATTTGTTGTCCAGTATTGGCACTCCCAGTTTTTGCTCAGCCTTTCACAATGGGGTACCCAAGGAGGGTACCCCATTTCTTTCGAGAAAAGGAAGTTTCTACCTCATGAGTTGTCGTATTCCATTTACGATAAGGAGATGTTGGCCTTAATGCATGCATTGACCAAATTTAGATAGTACTTGGTGGGGAATCGATTTCGGGTGAAGACAGATCACAACAGCCTTTGTCATTTCATGGGGTAGAATGGCCTCAATAACGGACAACAAATATGGGTTAGAGAAGTGCAGGCCTATGATTTTGATATTGAGTATGTGTGGGGGAAGCACAACGTAGTGGCAGATGCACTATCTAGGATACCAGCCAGGCTTTCACTGATGACCATTTGTCATGACTAGAAGGCTTAGTTATTGGTAGATTACTCCAAGGATCATCGGGTGTGCGAGATCTTGGAGGAAGCTAGGAAGATGAGTGGTATAGGGTGATGGATGAGGTTATTTATTATAAGGGGCACACATTTTTGGTATCAGTATCATAGTTGGGGGAGTGTGTCCTTCGAGCAGCTCATGACTCTCCTTTGTCCAGGCACTAGGGGTTTAGGAAGACATATGGCAGTGAGAGAATGCTTCACTTGGAAGGGCCTCAAGGGAGATGTGTTGAGTAATGTGCAGGAGTGTGAAGCTTGCCAGAGGAACAAAGGGGAGTTGACCCATCCAACAAGATTGTTGTAGCTTCTTCCCATCCCTGAGGGGAAATGGGAGAACATTTGTATAGATTTCATCACTGGACATCCCTCGGTGCAAGGGAAGGATTGTATTTTTTGGTGTTCGACTAACTGACCAAGCTTGCACACTTATTTTCCATGTCGAAATGATATTCAGCTTCACAAGTGCCAGAGTTTTCTTCAGGAAGGTCTTTCGACTGCCTAGACTCCATACGACCATAGTCAATGATAGGGATAGTTGATTCATGGGAGGATTTTCGCAGGAGTGCTTTGGACTTGTTGGCACTGAGCTCACCCTGAGAACCAACTATCATCCACAGACCGATGCTCAAATAGAGAGGGTGGACTAGTGGTTAGAGGGTTATCTTAGGAATTATGTGACAGGGAAGCAGAGGGCTTGGATTTGATGGTTGCATCTAGGGAGTATTGTTACAAAACCACCCATCATATGTCCATTTGTATGAGTCGTTTTCGTGCCTTATATGATTATGATGATCTATCTTTTGATGATATTGTTTTTGGATATAACACAGCCTTGAAGGCCAAGGATTGGATCCTAAAGAGACAAGATATCCTCAAGGCTCTTAAGGATAACTTACAGGCATCCTAGAACCAACAGAAGATGTATGTTGACCGACATCGAGTAGAGAGGCATTTTGAGGAGGCAGACTTGGTATACCTTTGATTGTAGTCGTACCGACAGTCCACACTGAAGTAGAAGGGGATGAAAATATGCAGCCAAGATTCTTTAGGCCATATAGAGTGATCATAAGGGTTGGAGAGGTGGCTTACAAGTTGGATCTACTACCAGGGAGAAAGATTTGTAACATATTTCATGTGTCATTCCTTAAGAGGGTGTTGGGGCAGTAGGTTACAGCAGTCATGGAGTTACCTCCACTTGATGATGAGGGGCATTTGATCCTATAGCGAAAGGCCATCTTAGAGACCACGAAGAGGAAGCTCAGAAGCATGATCATTAGAGATTGTTTGGTTCGTTGGAAGAGTTTATCGGATGATGATTCCACTTGGGAAGGAGAGCACATTCTTGAGCATCCGACATTGAAGTTTCTTGGGGGCAAGAAAAATTTGGGAGGGGAGGACTGTCATGTCCCTTCCTAAATTATTTTGGAACAAGAGTGATTTTTGTATTATGGGGCCAATTTTGGAGCTACTAGACCCCATTTGATTTTATTAGGAGAATACACTTAAGAAAAGTTATTTGTGTTGTAGTTAAGTTACACATGGGAGCCACCCTCACTAGGGAAATACACACTCCATAGTTTGATTTCCATGGAGGTGATTAAGTTTTTCACGATGTTGGTTAAGTGAGGGCCCACGATGGAGGACTAATTGGAGGGAAAAGCACTCCACAAAATCTATATAAGGAAGGAAACTCTCCTCCTTTGAATCATCTTTTTGGGTATATCATTTCTCTTGATTGCTAGAGCTGCTTAGCCGAGTCACTAGTTGTTTAGCATGGAGTTTTCAAGCCAAGAGCTCACCCTTTCTTCGAGGGACTTCAAGTGCCACCCTAGGAAGGTTTTTTTCATTTCTTCAAGAGGAGAATCTCATTGTGATTTCTAGCAGTGGAATTCACTTCTAGGTGGTGCATATTACTAGAGGACACATCAAAGAGGAGGTTGAGTTTATTGTTGGTATCTTGCAACAAAGTTTTGGCATGAGATTTTCCAGAGAGGAGGCTAGGGAGGATTGTCAGAACTTGGGAGAGTTTGGGAGCTGGTTGCTCTTGTTTCTTGGTAGTGTGACTTTGGCACTACCTGGGCCAACATAAAGGCATTACTGCGAGCTCACTTGGTGGGTAGAGTATCAGCCCTTGAGGATAAGCTTTGTTGTGGAGGTTAGAGGAGATATTTGGAGTGGTGTTTGCTTCCCTTTCCGAGTTGGGAGGAGGATTTCATGGCTATTTATTGCAAGTCATATTCTTGGAGCAGTTTGGAGGGCGTAGGCCATAGAGAAGGACGAATTGTGGAGGTTGGATTTAGGCCAAACCCTTTTTGGGTTTCTGTGGGTTTTGGTCAAGGAATTTGGGGTTGAAGTTTCATCATTTTGTCGAGCACTGGAGATGGGTTTTCTTGCAGATACTTTCTAGCCAATAGTGCAGTTACTAGGAGACAACGCAGAGCATTAGAGGAGCAGTTATCCTTCCAGCATTGTGATTATTGTTTGACACCTAGGTTCTGTCAACCTTTCCCTTGAGGCAAGCCCAGGTTCATTTCCATATGATTGTACTTGGTCCATTCCATTAATAAAATGGGTCAGTTGGTTGTCATTTATGATGTTTATTGAGTATTTTTTTTATTGTTTTTATTTTTTTGTATATGAATCGTATTTGCTTTTGCATATCACCATTTTTTTAATTTTAGAACATTACATTCCCACATCTCTCGGGTAGTATCCTTGTTGATTATATGGGATGCTATATGATCTCAAACTCCATCAAGAATGATCCTCTAGTATTCGCTATATTAGCCTTGTACTTCTTGAGTGGATCTGCATCACCAGGTTCAACTACCACATTATTGACATAAGTTTTGAGATCATGCTCATCTAGAAGGTAGGAGATCCTAGCCTTCCAGATCACATAGTTGGAGGCTTCGTCCAAGTGATCTTGATCTCTCAACCTAGTTGATGCCATCTCTCTTGAAAAAATCAAATTTCTCCCTCTTCTTCTTTGCACAGCTTCTGCCCAACTATTTTTACTCCCTTCTAGAGTGAGAAATCTTAGACACAACTACTGCTGCTCTGCTAGAAAAATTCAGAATTATTGGCTGGAAGTCATCTGAGGAAGAAATTCCCTTAGTATGTGCTATTCTCTCCTTCTGATGCTATTCTACTAGAAACTGCTACAAAATAACTGTGTCCCAAGTGAAGATTTGCTCTGCAAGGAAATTGTGATGGTCCCTTCTCCCTCTAGAAAGCTTCGATCTGGAGAATCAAATTTCTCTGTCGACTAACTCATAGAAATCGATCTCACTCAAAACTTCAATATTCTAGGTCCAAAGACTCCACTACCTTTGGGGTTTTGAATTACTGCTAAGGTAGGATTTCAAACGTCCTTCCGTTCAGCTTTGAGCTCTCCTACTCATGAGTTTTCCTCTGATACCATGTGAAAAATTGGTTACTCGATTCATACTGTAGCAAATTGAGGATATTTCTCCTATTTGTTAATTACTTGAACAAATTACTTGGATTTTTCC
>APFE031123188.1:0-15110 GCA_000404065.3 Pinus taeda
GGGAAAGAATACTAATTTCATCTAGGATCTCCATCCTCAAACCGTTAACATACCGTGCTGTCTTTTTTGGAGTCTCATCCGTGTAACCAGCACGTAGATTGACCCGGTAGAACTCTTCCGTGTATTCTTTGACAGTCATACCCTTCTGTCTCAAATTCTGCACTCTTCGACATAGTTCAACCTGCTAATCTTTTGGCAGAAACCTGCCCTTCAGTTTCGCTACCATCCTCGCCCAGTTTCGTATGGGTAGCTTATTCAATCTTTTTCTGTCTGCCTAGACATTATCCCACCACAAGAGGGCATGTCCTTTTAATTTAGTAGCGGTGAACTTAACTTTCTTGTCCTCCCTAATCTCTTCATTCTCAAAGTATTTATCCAGTTCGCTGATCCAATCTAACAGAATATCAGCAGACAGACTACCATCATAATTTGAAATTTCTGTCATTGGCTTGCTGCTGGCCAATAAGATTGAACGCAGCAGTCTTAGTTCTGGAGCTTCTTCATCCGAAGCCTCCGCAGCAGCTACTGTCTCTTCCTCACTCTCATCTCCCAATTCTGGGTCTCTTCGTCTACCCACTTCTACTGCTTCCAAGCGAGCTATAAGAACTCTAATCTGTTCTGTTAATCCTTCATCTCCTCCTCCTCTTCGTGCACCTCTGCCACACCCTCGTCTTGGCGCTTGTACTTCTGCCATCTTCCTCTAACTAACGAATAAAATAATAAAACTAAAAAAACTGCTCTAATACCAATTGATGCGGCCCGTCCACGCGGCCCTCTCCAGCTCACCTACCCACGGTACTTTTGGATAGGGTATGTTGATTGTGGTTGATTAATAATCTTTTGGCTCGATCCGGTATTTATTTCGGCAGTACTTACCTGCTTACCTCCTGGTACCTTACCCCTTCTCTAGCTAACACCTGTCCACCTCGTTTACGCTGCAACCCTAATCCTCCGGTTACCCTTTTGGTTGGTTTACTTCGCGCTCATTGTCATTTCTCACTGTGCTTTTCGTCGCTCTACGACCTAGTTTCGAGCTCGGCTTTGTCTCTGTGCTATCAGTCGATACTCCGTCGATTTGCTATGGATTTCTCACTCAGCTGTTGGGTTTTTCACTGTGATTCCGCCTGTACAATTTATTCACGCGTCTGTTGGTAAGTTGTGACTTTACCAGGAGTTTTTTGCTGTCGGATTCTTCCATGGATTGCTCGGTCGACTGTTAATTTGTTTCTGTGATTGTTGATTTATTTTGGTCAATGGCGCTGTATCATATGGTTGTTTCTCAATGTGGAGGGTTCTGGTAGGCTCAGTGGCTCTGTGCGTTCGATGGCTCTGCAACAGCTTCTCTCGGCATCCACCTTCTCGTCCAGGTAACTTCTCATTCCATGCTATAGTTCCTTTTCTGTTTTTCGAATGGTAATTGACCAAAGTGGCCCCTCCGTGGTCAGGTTTCGGTCTTGTCGAACAGTGGAATCGTTCACCCTCAGGTAACGTGCCTTCCCTCTCCCCCGTTCTTCGTCCTTTCGATTATCTCATTCCTCTGTTATTTAGATTGCTGGTCGAGTCCTTATGTTCAGGGTTTGGTTATTTTGTTAAACCCTAACGTGCTCCCCTTTTTCCCTTTTCAGGTGACAGCTCCGTGGCTCCTCGCACCAGATTGTGCTTACACCTTGGGTAGTTCTATGCTTATTTATTTAGTTGTCTTTTAAATCGTTAGTTTGCCTGTAGTCGCTTGCTGGTTCTTGATGGTTAGGTGCCCTGGTGGCCTCCGGTTCTTCACTGTAATATTGTGTCTGTATCTTGGTAGTTATAATGGTTAAGGGTTTGATTATCCCAACCGTGGCCGTGGCCCTTTTACTCTGCTGTCGCGTCTGTCATTTGTGGGAATGGTTCATTGAACCCTTGTCGAGTTTCATTGTAATCGTTTGGACTTTATCCGGCCTGTACTGTAATATATATGCATATATTTTGAATTTGCAAATGTTTAAGATCGATTTTCTGGGTTTTGTTCTTACCCGGTTTTGACCTGGGGTCGTTATGCTCCTGGATTCTGCTACTCTGCTTTCGTCTATTGTTTGTTAGACTGGACTCGTCGTGCACTTGGTTGTTTGGGCTGCCGTCACTATGTTCTTCACCTGCACTGTTATTTGACTATGTATTTGTTTACATATATATGAATCTCTGTTGGTGACTCTCGGTCACGGCATTTATCTATTGAAATAGTTTACACAGAATGTTATTTCTCAGAAACTTTGAAATGTATAGAATTTAAATAAGCTGTCTATACATTTGTTAGTACACAGGAATTCTTAGATGAAGGAAAAGAACTATTCTTCTCTGTCTATTTCTTGAATATGCTTCTTTTCTGTTAGCTGCCGAACCCCTGTAGGATTTCGGTTTTTGCCATTTATACATCTTGAGGTGATTCGGTAGATAACTGTCAGTAGTGACCTTGTACAATTTGGTTATTAAATTATGTTTTCTTGTTTCCAGTTTCTATTCGACAGTTTATAAAACCGACTTTGCCTATTTGTCACTACGGTCCCACAAAGGGTGATTGAATACATTATTTGCACTAATCTAATTTATTAACTACAATTAATTACTGATAGCTACAGTAAAGTAAACTAAGTAAGATTTCCCAGCAGAAACTAAATAGACTATGATTGACCTTGTAAGAAAAATAAAATGAAACTGTAAAAACTTGACAGTCTTGCTGTCCGTCCTCAAACTATTTAACCTTTCCAGTCTTCTTCTGAAACTCTGTCCCCGTTGTCTCGGTCTTCACCCTGTCGACCAGATGCTCCTGCATCACCTAGTTTCTTTTACTTATGAGCTAAATCTTAGGAAGAGATTTTGAAAATTGAAATTAAAGGTTATTATTATTCTAATACAACATTGGCATTGACACTATCCATTTGTATTTCAATCATGGATTATCTATTAAATTGTGTCCTATATTAAGCTTCATATTATTTTTCCTAATATTTTATGGTACCTCCATTTACCATCATTGGTTGCAATTATGTTGTTGGATATATGAAATAGTTGAGAAGTTTTGCTAATTTTTAATTGTTAAGGTTATGAGTACTTCCTAGTGTTAACCTTCTCTTTTTAATATATCCTTCTATATTTAGGGTTTGTGGAGAATTTATACCAACCAATACAGCTAAAAATATTATTGGAATAGTGTTCACTAGCTCTAGATGTTGTGATTGTTCCAATTCTTGATCTTCTTCCTCTACATAAGATATGTAGAATAATTTCTTCTCACTTCGTTTATGTCCCTTATTATACTTGTTGTCATAGTTGAAACATAGTCTATTTTCATCTTATTTCAAGCATTTGTTCAAGAGTCAATGTTGTTGGTTCATGGTAAGGACCATAATATTCATTATAGTTATTAGTGATTGATTTTCTAGTGGCCATGTTTTTACTTTCAAGTTTCTTGCCACACTAAAAGCACAATTTATAGATTTGGGTTGAAGGATGTGAACATCTTGTTGGATGTCTTCCTTTAAAGTTCCCATAAGTCTAACAAGTTATCATCTAAATTATTATTTACTATGAGACTGGACTTTTGGAATTTTTGAATGTTCTCTATAGCTAGACACTATTTTAAAATATTTATAGATTGACTAAATAATGTATTTCTCTTAATATACCCATATTGGGCTATTAATTATTTTGTAAAAGTGGACCAAGATAATATAACAATATTTTACTTTCACAAAGCCATTGATATCATACATGCTGGTATTGTTCTAGAAACAAGGATGCAATATTTACCTATTGTAAGAATTCCACTTGGTGTAGATCAAAGTAGTAGTAGTTTGTTGGTGCATACTTGAAGCATTGATGATGTGGATCTTGGATTAAAAATCCATGATTATGGTTTTTCCACTCAATATTTGTGCTCTCAAATTGTGATAGCATACTCCACATATAAGATTGATTCTCAACAAGGAAAATTTTAAGGATGAAAATTTAGAAACCTTGGAAAATATGACTCGTCCCTCATACAAAAACTGTAACATGTTTGAGGATAATTTTGCAAAAGTACTCAAATTTATAATGATTTTTAATGTGATAAATAGAAATTATGCTAATGATTTATTGAAAAATGAAAATTAACAAATCCTTCTTTTGGAAAAAAAAAATCGAAAATTAGCCCACCTATGAATATTAGCACCTAAAAACTTTCTAAATTTTCAACACCATGCCTCTCATTATGTTCATGATTTCCTTGGATCTCCACATCCATTTTAGGAAACCTATAAAAGATAATACCATGGCATTCATATATTTATGTTTTCCATTCTTATTTTCATTAATCTTCTTTTCCATTTCACTTTTAAGATTTTCTTGAGAACCTAATAAATCCACATTTCTAAACACACTCTCATCCATTTAGTTAACTTTCTTCTCCATTTAAGATAGCCCAAATTATAATTCTTCACTTTCTTCTTGAATAAAGGATTAAACTTCAATAGATTTAAGTGGTGTATTAGATTTATTTGGAGGAATGTTGGAAACTAAAAACAATACTCTTTATTATCGAAAATTTCAATGTTATAACAATATTTGCCTCTCCACTGTAGTGAGACAAAGCCTAGTTCAACTTATCTTGTTCACTGGCTAGAATGCATCCTCTTTCTCCCATTTTACATATATGAGTAAGAAAATTACATAATTGAGTATTTATTCATAATTATTTTCTCACAATTTCATAATTATGAAATAAAAACTCATAATTGGTGAGTTGTTATTGCTTCATTCATGTGTCATGGAGTCTATCCATGAATTGTGTCTACCCAATTCACAAGAGAAGAAGCCTATGTTCTCATGGTCCCAAGCATCTAGATACATCGTTGGGAGTCTAAGAAAAACATATATAATGAGACCCTTTCAAGGGGAGTGGGATATAAAGAGAGTATAAATTAGTTAATTATGCTGACATATTTACGTGAGAAGCTTTTCTTTCACATTAGATATACCCAACTCATAGATAAGTCAAGGAGACAGAGTTACTAGGGATCAAGATGGGGGTCTCACTATTTGAACGTATAAACTATATTTTACTTCTTATGGTATTAATGGAAAAAGTGTCATTTTCTTCATATTTTATTCTCCCTTCTACTTGAATTTTATTTAAATGTTTTTATGGTTTCTAGTGTAAAGATGTATAGGCATAAGCCTTTTCACCACTTTATGTGGTATAAACAATTGTTGATGTACTTAATTTAGATAGTTTCACTTGATTTCCATCACACAATATCTCACAGATTCAATGAAAATGTTGATGGAGAAACAATTACTTACATTCTAAGAATATTTAGAGATAACAAAATTGATAACTTTACATGGGAGAAATACCTAGTGATTATGATATATTTCTCTTTTCTATATCATTTTTCTTGGTTAATTTATGAATAATTATGTATTGAATCCTATCTATTTTCTCTATCCATTGTTTTTATTATTTTTTGATGTAATTTTGTATTGTTTAAATGCCCCCTCATTTTTAGATCTAATTTTATTTTAAACCATATATCTTTGAAAAGGAGAATAAAACATGTCATTGGCTTTAGATCAAATTCTATGACTTTGAGTGAAACAACAACAAGTATTCCAAGGAATGGATTCCAAGTGTCCATCTTCCATATATTATAGGGACTACTGATAAGATTGCAAGGATTCTCAAAATGCATAGTGTCCCTATGACCTTTGGGCACCTTAACACCATTCGTATGTCCCTCAGATCAGTGAAGGATCTCATCGACCCTAAAGATATGAAAGGGGTATATATTATCCCTTGTTCCTATGGGACCCTCTATATTGGGGAGACTGGTCACTCCATTAATCAAAGGATTAGTGAGCACGTAGTGGACCTTAAGCATAGGAGAGTCAAGTCTTTCGCGTTAACTGAACATGCTGAGAAAACCAATCATCATGTTTATATTGAGAAGACTAGTGTTATTGCTGAAGTTTCACACTTCCATCATTGAAAATTTAGGGAAGCTCTTAGATTGAAAAGAGGCCGAGCAATCTCAATAGAGAGGATGGCTAGAAAATGAGTAGGTGTTGGGTCCCAACAATCTCTTCTTAGTCGTTTTTTCTACCCCCTCCTTGTTTTTTGACTCTTTTTTTTCTTGTTTTTTAAGATATTTAAGTTAACTTTTTTTTTTTATATTTAGGTTAGCTTATTATCCTTTTCTCGTTGTTGTTGTTATTATTATTATTGTATTATTGTTTTTTTTATTTTAACTTGATGTATTTTTCTCGTTTTATCTATCTATCTATCTATCTATCTATCTATCTAATCTATCTATATATATCTATTATATTATATATATATATAATAACTATGTGTCTTAGTTATAATTTTATTTATTTTTTATTTTATTTTTTCAATTTTAATTTTATTTTTTTTCCTGATTTTTTTAGTACCATCTATAACCATCTACTTTTTAATTAATTATTTTTTTATTTTTCTTATTATTCTTTTTTTTTTTTTTTAACATTTAGATATTAAGTTAACTTATTTTCCGTTCCAATATTTTTATTATTCTACCTAGCTTTTATTCTTAAACAACCTATTAATATTACTTTATATATTTATATATATACATATAATTTATACATAAGAAAGGTCCTTTATATAACTAGTTTCCATTTAAATACTAAATAACTTATAATTTTTAATTATTAAACAACACCTTTTTAACTAACCAGTAACACCAATTAAAATTATTTTATGTATTTATATATTTTTATTGGTTACCTAATATAACTAATTTCCATTAAACTATAAAAAAATTTATCACCTTGGTCCTAAAGTCAAAATTAGTCGTTGGTCAAGTTAGCTATTGGAGGTTGTGCTCAGACTATTTAACGTGCTTAGCTGGATCTGGTTCTTCAACTTGTCGTGACGATGAAACATGTCGACAAACGGTATTTCATGTGGTTTTCGCTGAAAAAATTCTCGTAAACTTGATATGGATCACAGAAGCCTCAAATCTACAATTGAACCCCTACACGGAAAAGCCATTGCAACCAAGGTTCATAATTTTGAACGGGCACGCTTGCAAGTTTGAAGGTTGAAGACAGATATAGATTTTCTTAAAAGATACAGAGACTCCTCCATCATCTCTGTCTTTGCCTAGATTAATCATCGCCTTCACACTCCCCAAAACCATCAAGTTTTCCTTAAGGCGAGTTTGGTGTTAATAAGGGCAGAAATTAGTAGGGTCAAAAAATCCCTGAATCTGCTTTCTCATTTTCTTTTGGATTTGCATCTGGATCTTTGGAAGTTAATTTTAGCCTCCTTTTGGGAAATAATAGATGTCTATACGGCTCTGAAGTCCCTTCGGTTAGAGGAGATTCGGAAGCAGAATCAAGCTTCTAAGTTTCAAAGAATAGAGCCGTGGGAGATGTTTCCCATAGCCGTGTCTTATTTGGTAAAATCTCAGCTCTTAATGATTGGTTATCTGTCAGCTCAGGTGGGGTGGTCTATTTTTTTGCTTCACTGGAGGTCCATGATAACTTAGCTCCCTCTGATGGAACCAATCCAGTCTCTTCGGATCTTTTTTTATTTGTATTAGGTTTTGTTTTACTGGAGAGTATTGACTGATGTCATTTCTGTGCAAAAGAAGACCGAGCTACCCTTGCACGCTACAGATTGGGGTTTCCTTTACATGTGAACATTCTTCCCAGGGCCTGCGTTGAGGGAAATCACTTTGAGGTTAATGAGTGCTCTCCTCTTGTTGCCAACCCTCTAGAACGTAATTCCTTTCGAGGCGTAAGTCAGGTTTCGCATGGTAACAACCTAGCTGTGGGTAACTCTTTGTCGGTGTGGAAGAACATTGTGCCAGCTTCAGGTTCCAGACCAACACTGAATGTTTCTAATCCAGTTGTTTTAACTATGCTTACACCTAATGATAACTCCACTACCTCGGTGCGTAGAAGGACCTCGAAGCCAGGAGTTGATTAGGCAGGTTTGGTGTGGTCAGTGGGGGTTCTGATTCAGTGGTTTTAACTGTGTTTTCACCTATTGATAGCTCCATTTCCTCGATGCATAGTAGGACCTCAGAGCCCAGAGTTGATTTGGCAGGCAAGTTTGGTGTGGTCAGCGAGGGTTCAATCCCTTCTCCCCGCTCTTCTTTCTTTGTTAGTAATCTTGCATGTAATAAATTTTCATATAATAATATTACTATTAATTTATTAATAATAATATAATTAAAATATATGAATGATAATAACTAACATTAATACATAAATAAAACTTTATTAATTTATATTAATTAACAAATAAATTATAATGGAATTAATTTGTAATCTAATTTTAAAAATATTCATAATTATAATAATTAATAAACAAAAGTAATTAAGTTAAAAATAAAATAATAATAATATAATAATTCATAGGTCGGCTTATATATAATATATTATAATATATATAATATATATATAATTATTATATATATATATATATATATATATATATATATATATTATATATATATATAAATATGTATTTAACTCTCGTCGGAAGATTCTTCTCTCAAAAATAACTGTCAGTCATATTCTATCAAATTTGGTGCTGAGGATGGACCCCATTTGGGGTTCGAAACGTCGACATAAGAAACATAATATTGTGGAGAATGCGGATAATGCTACTTCAAAAAACTACCACACAAGCCTAAAGTCTAACATAATAATAACACCTGTATTAATAATAATTATTATTACTGTTATTATAGCAATGATAATATTATTAGTAATAATAATAATTTGTTGGTCGAGATTAATAAGGATTCAGTATTTAATGCAAACATTTATATCATGGAAAATAATAAGATATTGAATTTGGATAATAATAATAGTACTAATGGTATTAATAATCTTCACCCTTCTTCTCATTCTAATAAAAAGGTTATTAATCTTTCCAGTTTCTCCTTTCCCCCTTGTGTTTTTAAAGTTTTGTGTAAAGGCTTAAATTTTGCCTTAGCCCCTTAGAAAATTGCTATGGATGATATCATTTATGACATAGATTTTGGGATCAGAGGTTTACCTAATAGGATCCAAGATTCTATTAGGCAAGATTGTGCAGTTGTCTTGAGAAAGGCTAAGCCCCTTAAGAGCAACCTTAGTAAGGAAGAATCGGTAGCTCTCAAATCCTTAAACCAAAACAAAGATATCATTGTTCTAAAGGCAGACAAGGGTGGTGTTTCCGCCATCCTTAACAAGGTTGATTACCGCAGCAAGATGTTGGATTATCTTCATAATAGTGGTAGCTACAAAAAGCTTCCAAAAAATCCTTTAAAGAAGGTTGGTAGGAATGTGGCTCTTGCCATTAAAGGCATTAGCTCAATGAGTTCCCTGCACCATAAACTCATTGAGAGCAACCTTATCACTCCTAGAATCTACGGTCTCCCTAAGATTCACAACGAAGGAGCTCCCTTAAGGCCCGTTGTCAACATCATTGGAGGTCCTACCTACCTTCTTGCTAAGCCCCTTGCGTTAAAGCTTAAGCCCTTAGTTGGTCGTACAGAGTCCTTCATAAAAGACTCTACTTCCTTTATTGATGAACTCAAGGACATTAAGCTTGACCCTAGGGACATTCTTGTTAGTTTTGATGTAGTTTTCATGTTCACTTGCATACCTATTGGTGATCAACCACCTAACAGATCCTGACACTACCAAGTTAGTTGAGATCTATCTCACTTCCACCTTTTTCAGTTTTGAGGGAGAGTTCTTCGAGAAAACCTGTAGGGTTGCCACAGGCTCACCCCTATCCCCTATCATTCTAATATTTTTATGGAGGATTTTGATTCCAAGGCTCTAAACTCTTCCTAGCTATTTCCAAAGCTTTGGAAAAGATATGTGGATAACACCAATGCCATTTGGTCTCACAGCTAAGAAGAATTAGATCTCTTCTTGGATCATCTCAAAAATAAATTCTCAGCCATTAAGTTCACTAAGGAGTAGGAGATTGATGGTTGCCTTTCGTTCCTTGATATTGTTATTTCTAAGAATAGTGATGGTTCACTCAGCCACCATGTTTTTTGGAAGAAAATGCATACAGAGCAATATCTTCATGCTAGTTCCCACCATTTCCGAGCACAAATGATGGGTGTTCTCATTACCCTTGCTACGCGAGCCCTAAGGATCTAGGATAAGAAGAGTTTTGAGAAAGGAAAACCCCATTTCCTTGATGTCTTTATTGAGAATGGTTATAGTAGATACATCAGTCAGAAGGCTTTCCTTAAAGCTCCCAGGAATTCTCTGACTAAAAGCGATCCGAAGGAACAGATTCCAAGTGTCCATCTTCCATATGTTTAGGGGACCACTGATAATATTGCAAGGATTCTCAGAATGCATAGTGTCCCTGTGACCTTTACGCCCCTCAACACCATTCGTATGTCCCTCACACCAGTGAAGGATCCTATCGACCCTAAAGATATGAAAGGGGTATATATTATCCCCTATTCCTATGGGACCCCCTATGTTGGGGAGATTGGTTGCTCCATTAATCAAAGGATTAGTGAGCACACAGTGGACCTTAAGCATAGGAGAGCTAAGTCTTCCACTTTAGTTGAACATGTTGAGAAAACCAATCATCATGTTCGTATTGAGGAGCCTAGTGTTATTGCCAAAGTTTCGCACTTCCATCATCGAGAATTTAGGGAACCTCTTGAGATTGAAAAGAGGTTGTGCAATCTCAATAGAGAGGATGGCTAGAAAATGAGTAGGTGTTGGGTCACAACACTCTCTTCCTATTCGTTTTTTCTGCCCCCCTCATTTTTTGGCTCTTTTTTTTCTTTTTTTTTAAGATATTTAAGTTAACTTAATTTTTTTTTAGATATTTAGGTTAGCTTAATATCATTTTCATGTTGTTATCATTATAATAATTATTATTATTTTATTCTCTCTTCTTTCCTCTCTGTTCTCTCTGTCTCTCTCTCCTCTCTCTCTCTCTCTCTCTCTCTCTATATATATATATATAATATATATATTATATATATATATTAATTAATTTATTTTTATTTTTGTTTTTTCTTTTTTCAAATTTTCATTAATTTAATTAGTTTTTTTTTGCTGATATTTTTAATATTAGTACCTTTTATAACCATCTACTTTCTTAATAATTTATATATATTATTACATATATCATATATATTATTATAATTTATTATTTGTTTTTAACATTTAGATATTAAGTTACCTTAATTTTCTTATTCCAATATTTTTATTAATTTCTAACTAACTTCAATCTTAACAATCTATTAATATTGATATTACTTGATATATATATATATATATATATATATATTATATATATATATATATATATATATATATTAATTTATGCATATATTATAAGGGTCCTTTATATAACTAATTTCCATTTAAATACCAAATAACTTATAATTTTTAATTAGTAAACAATACCTCTTTAACTAATGATTAACACGAATTAAAATTATTTTATATATTTTTATTGGTCACCTAATATAACTAATTTGCATTAAATTATAATAAAACTTATGACCTTGGCCCTAAAGTCAAAATTAGTCGTTCGTCAAGTTAGCCATTGGGGAATCTACTCAGACTATTTAACATGCTTAGCTGGATCTGTTTCTTCAACTTGTCCTGATGATGAACCACATCGGTTGGTTGGAAATGCGAATGGTATTTCATGTGATTTTCACTGATTTTTTTTTGTAAACTTAATATGGATCACAGAAGCCTCAACTCTACAATTGAATCCCTGCATAGAAAAGCCATTGTAACCAAGGTTCATCATTTTGAACGGGAACGCTTGCAGGTTTCAAGGTTGAAGTGAGATCTAGCTTTTCTTAAAAGATGTAGAGGCTCCTCCATCATCACTATCTTTTCCCAAATTAATCGTCACCTTCATACTCCCCAAAACCATTAGGTTTTCCTTAAGGCAAGTTTGGCGTTAATAAAGGCAGAAATCAGTAAGGTCAGAAAATCCCTAAATCTACTTTCTCGTTTTCTTTTGGATTTGCATTTAGATCTTGGGAACTTATTTTCGGCCTCCCTTTGGGCCATAATAGACACCTGTTTTGCTCTAAAGTCCCTTCGGTTAGAGGAGATTGGGAAGCAGAATCAAGCTTCTAAGTTTCAAAGAATAGTTGGAAATTCAACGTTACTTGATAGAGCCGTGGGAGCTATTTCCTGTAGCAGTCTCTCATCTGGTCAAATCTTAGCGCTTAATGATTTTTTATATAGAAACTCAGGTGGGGTGGTCTCTGGTTTCCCTTCAATGGAAGTCCATGATAAATCAGCTCCCTCGGATGGAACCAATCCAGTCTCTTCGGATCTTTGTTTATCTGTATTGGGTTATGTTTTACTAGATAGCATTGACCGGTGTTATCTCTATGCAAAAGAAGACCGAGCTGTCCTTGCACCCTACAGATTGGGGTTTGCTTCACAAGTGAACGTTCTTCCCAGGGCCTGCATTGAGAAAAATCACTCTAGGGTTAACGAGTGCTCTCCTCCTATTGCCAACCCTCTAGAACGCAATTATTTTCCAGGCATAACTCAGGTTTTGCATGGCAACAACCTGGCTATGGGCAACTCTCTATCGATGTGGAAGAACGTTGTGCTAGCTTCAGGTTCTAGACTAGCACTGAATGTTTCTGATCTAGTGGTTTTAACTATGCCTACACCTAATGATAGCTCCACTGACTTGGTGCATAGTAGGACCTCGAAGCCAGGAGTTGATTTGACAGGTTCGTTTGGTGTGGTCAGTGAGGGTTATGATCCGGTGGTTTTAACTATGTTTTTACCTATTGATAGCTCCATTTCCTCAGTGCTTAGCAGGACCTCGGAGCTAGGAGTGGATTTGGCAGGCCAGTTTGTTGTGGTCAGCCAGGGTTTGATCCCTTCTCCCCACTCTTCTTTCTTTGTTAGTAATCATGCGTGTAATAAATTGCCATATAATAATATTAATATTAATTATAATAATAATATTATAATAATAACATGAATAATAATATAAACATTAATCATAATAATGATAATAATAATAATAATAATATTATTATTATTATTATTATAGTAATTGTAATATTATTAGTAATAATAATAATTTGTTCATTAAGATTAATAACGATCCAGTATTTAATGCAAACATTTCTAACATGGAAAATAATAAGATATTGAATTTTGATAATAATAATAGTACTAATGGTATTAATAATCTTCACCCTTCTTCTCATTCTAATAACAGGGTTATTAATTTTTCCAATTTCTCCTTTCCCCCTTCTGCTTTTAAGGTTTTGGGTAACGGATAAAATTTTTCCTTAGCCCCTAAGAAAATTTCTGTCAATGATATCATTTGTGACATAGAGTTTGGGATCAAAGGTTTACCTGATAGGATCAAAGATACTATTAGGCAAGATTTTGCGGTTGTCTTGAGAAATGCTAAGCCCCCTAGGAGCAACCTTAGCAAGGAAGAATCAGTAGATTTCAGATCCTTAAACCAGAACAAAGATATCATTGTTCTAAAGGTAGACAAGGGTGGTGCTTCTGTCATTCTTAACAAGGTTGATTACCACAGCAAGATGGTGGATCATCTTCATAATAATGGCTCTTGCCATTAAATGCATTAGATCAATGAGTTCCATGCACCATAAACTCATTGAGAGCAACCCTATCACTCCTAGAATCTATGGTCTCCCTAAGATTCACAAGGAAGGAGCTCCCTTAAGACCCATTGTCAACACCATTGGAGGTCCTACCTACCTTCTTGCTAAGTTCCTTGCGTTAAATCTTAAGCCCTTAGTTGGTCATACAAATTCCTTTGTAAAAGACTCTGTTTCCTTTATTGATGAACTCAAGGACATTAAGATTGACCCTAGGGACATTCTTGTTAGTTTTGATGTAGTTTCCCTCTCCACTTTCATCCCTATTAATGAGTCCATGGAGGTGATCAATTGCCTAACATATCTTGACACTGCCAAGTTAGTTGAGATCTGTCTCACTTCCACCTTTTTCAATTTTGAGGGAGAGTTCTTCGACCAAAGCTATGGGGTTTCCAGGGGCTCACCTCTATCCCCTGTCGTTTCTAATCTTTTTATGAAAGATTTTGAGTTCAAGGCTCTAAACTCTTCCTCGCTCTTGCCAAAGCTTTGGAAAAGATATGTGGATGACACCAATGTCATCTGGTCTCATGGCCAAGAAGAATTAGATCTCTTCTTTGATCATCTCAACAATCAATTCTTAGTGATTAAGTTCACTAAGGAGCAGGAAGTTGATCGTTGCATTCCATTCCTTGATATTCTTATTTCTAAGAATAGTGATGGTTCCATCACCTACCAAGTTTTTCAGAAGAAAACGCATACTGAGCAATATCTTCATGCCATTTCCCACCATTTCCTGTCTCCAAAGATGGGTATTCTCAATACCCTTGCTACTCGAGCCCTAAGGATCTCGGAGAAGAAGAGTTTTGAGAAAGAAAAATCCCATCTCCTTGATGTCTTTGTTGAGAACGGTTATAGTAGATACATGGGTCAGAAGGCTTTCCTTAAAGCTACCAATAATTCTCTGACTAAAAGGGAACCGAAGGAATGGATTTCAGGTGTCCATCTTCCGTATGTTCAAGGGACCACTGATAAGATTGCAAGCATTCTCAAAATGCATAGTGTCACTGTGTCCTTTAGGCCCCTTAACAACATTTGTATGTCCCTCAGATCAGTGAAGGATCCTATCGACCCTAAAGATATGAATGGGGAATATATTGTCCCTTGTTCCTGTGGGACCCCCTATATTGGGAAGACTCGTCGCTCCATCAATCAAAGAATTAGTGAGCACACAACGGACCTTAAGCATAGGAGAGCTAAATCTTCCGCTTTAGCTGAACATGGTGAGAAAACCAATCATCATGTTTGTATTGAGGAGGCTAGTGTTATTGCTAATGTTTTGCACTTCCATCATCGAAAATTTAGGGAAGGTCTTGAGATTGAAAAGAGGCCGAGAAATCTCAATAGAGAGGATGGGTGGAAAATCAATAGGTGTTGGGTCCCAACACTCTCTTCCTAGTCGTTTTTTCTACCCCCCTCGTCGTTTTTTTTTTTTTTTTT
>APFE031123188.1:15885-66656 GCA_000404065.3 Pinus taeda
ATACCCACGTAAAAAAAATCACCAAATGCCAACCAGAAATTCACGGTATAAAATCATCACTTGATCAAACAAATCTTAATATAAATATCATTTAATTACTCGACAAATTGTAATATAAATATTATTGTTATGTAAAATAAACTATTACGTGCATCAGGATTAAAATAAATTGTTATAATATTGCAAAATAAATTCCTTTATAATATTGCGAGATTAGGAGTCCTTGGGACATAAAATGCTAACTGAGAAACGAAACCTTAAATTACCTAAATTTCTGCCGAATTTTAACGGTTTTTTTTTAAGTGTATGGGTGATTATTTTTACGATAGAAATAGGTTCAGTACCGTTAAAAAAACTCGGAAAACATCTAATTTAATAGGATTTTAGTTAAGTTCAACGCTTATAATGATAACTCGTTTTTATGAATCTATTCGAAAGACCTTTGTCATAGATATGTTCTGTTCATACATCTTTTGTTTCCATCCTTGAATGGATAGATACATAGTTGTGTAAATACAGAGTTGTGGAGCTTTGGCTTGGAATATTCACATATCCATAGGTAATAAACAATAGACAAGTAGGTAGCAGGCATCCAGGTAACGCCAGCCATTCTTCTCTATGTTCATGTTTCAGAATCTTGCAGCAAAGCTTGTTTCTGGTATTGGTATCTCGAGATCTATGGAAGATTCGTATTTTTTATATTGTGAACACTTGGCATCCGTTCTTTTCCATTGCTTCTTGTCTAAATAATTTGGTTATGTCTGATATTTGTATGTTTAATGCTACACTGCTGAGTGATTAATGCTTATAAATATATTAAAAAAACTGCATGAATTGCGGTTGTTTTGTCCGAAATGCAGACAGGGTACTGTTCACCTTTCAAATATTTTGAAGAAATGCAATTATCTCCATTATAATGCCTTGTAATTCACAGTATAATGCCTCGTAGAAGCTTGGGTTGTAACTAAGACCTTTCATAGTGGAAAAATTGCAAGGGAGTATAAGTTTGACCGAAAGAGTCAGCCAGCCACCAAAAATATAACAAAAGTAAAACAGGTATTGGTATATAGTATTGGAACCACTTAACTAGTCGAAAGGCAGAGAGATTCACAGGCATGTCTGCATATGGGACCCCTTTTTATGATTTTGTTTTTCTTTAAAACTGTCTAACTTTGGCTTTCACGTTCACCAAAAACGCTTCCTTGACTTCTCCTGGAAAGATTGTGTGCAGTGATTCGTGCTCTACAAATACATAACTCACATCTTTTCAATATTTTAATTAGCGCGGAGCTCCGTGTAAGTGCTTCCTCCTGTTTAATATAATTGTGCTATAAATTAGTGAATCACGTACGATTAGGTTTGATTGCATTGTTCGAATCTACGAATCCTTTATGGTTAGGTTTGTTTTTTGTTCTAATTATTCGAAACTTAATTTTATTTTTGACAACTAGCGAATAACTTGCGGTTGGATTTGCTTTTTTTTGTTTCGAATCTACGAAATTTAATTTTATTTTTGACAACTTTTTCTCTCATTGATTGGAATAGTTTGTCTTCTTTTATGTAGAAAAACAAAGACATTCTACCTGATTATTTATTCAATAAAAGTGACGTGTTATAGATTTTTATGATAGAATATGTCAATTTACCACAGGTTATATGATAAACTTTGCCACCATGTCAATCCTTTCCGCGCAAAGAGAATGAATTATGATAAATTTCATCCATGTATGCTTTGAGCTAGGTCATCCACTTAACCATTCGGTTTTGCCCGTCCCAAAAATTAACCGCACCTCATGAAAGTATATTAATTTAGCCACTTTTTCATTAAGAAAAAGACATCTGTATTACAGTGAAAAATACAGTACATATACTTTATCTGATGTATCCCATCTTGAATCATACTGTTTGCATAAAAGTTACATAAACCGAACAAATTATCTACATAGTACATACAAATATGTAAAGCCAATAAAAAACCGACATTAGATGTGTATATCTAAACAGTATCCATCATAGATCAGCATCGAAAAAGAGTTTTCACTCCATATCAACCGAATAAACAAAAATCTAAGTGCCAAACAACATAGTCTGCAAAATCATGCAACTTGCAGCATACCATCATTTTAGTACTCACAAAAAAACAACATAACAATAACAGGTATTGTTGGTTGATTCCCTTGTTGTAGTTGTCAATTAGCTAGGCAAAGGAACCATTCCAACATCCACTTTGTGATCATCTATCACTATGTCAATATGCATGCCTGCCCAGCTCCTCCCGTAAACCCTTCGTAGACCTGAAATCTGCATTTTGGTTATATTCCGGTCTAATATGTTGAAGTGATAGAATCCTTTAAAGTGTTCCATATAAGCTCAAATTGACATAACCAACTATGAAACATAGGTTGATAGGTTGTTTAATTTTGATATTGCCACAAATATGTTCAATAGTGCTTAATCTAGCCACTTACATCTTTCAAAGTTCAGAATTTTCATCCCAACATCATGTAAGACGACAAGTCATTTTTCCTTGTGCAACTTGTTTTTCTTTATTTTTCCTTATATGTTTTATAGTGTTACGTATGATAGGATTTTAATATATGAAAAAGTGTTAGAATGGGTTTATCGTGCTTTACTCTATCAAAATAGCTTTGAAACTCTGACTCATACATTATAGATCTAGCTTGTACAAAATATATGGATACCTAACAAAAATAAATGTCTAAACATACCTAAATTTCATGAAATTAAAAATATAAGTCGGAACTCGCAATTCATTCTATCCCTACATTCTACGTACCTCAAATCATATTAAAAGCTATTCGTTTAATTTCGGAAAACTTCATGTAAACGATAGAGAGACTTGATCTGATTCACACAACTCTAGCATGGTTTCCTACAGCTAACCCTATTGCACTCTTACATCTACGTCATGATTCATAGTGGGTCCATTTTTTATCTCATTTGCTTCTCAGGTCACATTATCGTGAAATACTAGCCTATTCCTTAATGCATTTTATCAAGTCTCAAATACCGCATTGAATACATCGTTCCTTTACATCATTAGCCGACTCTTACAACTAGTTTGTGAATCATAATCCTTATACTAGTTTGTGAATCATAATCCTTATACTTCTATCGTTTTTGCTTTTTTTAGTCACATTACCACTAAGAATCACAACCAATTCCTTAATTTGCTGCAGACAAATCAAGTTCAAGAAAATTACTATAATGAAATTGTTTCAGTTCTTTTTAATTAATTATTTTAATAAAATCAAAATATAAAATTTATATAGGAGTTATACATGACTTGAAATGTTTAGAGTGTTTTTGTTGGATATCTATAAGGTTGGTTTCCATAGTTATGAGGTAAATCTTATGAAGAGCTTTTGAAAATTGAAAATTAAAGATTATTATTCCCAATGATGTAACCACCCCTAATGTATAATATAACATTGACAACATCTATTTCTATTTCAATCATGGACTATTCATCAAAATCTCTCCCATATTAAGTTTCATATTGTACTTCTTAAATAATTTATGGTACTTCTATCTAGAATCATTGCTTACAATTATGTTGGTGAATATAGGAAACAATTGAGAAGTTTTGCTAATTCTACTTCTTGTTGTTAACTTTCTCTTTTTGAAATATCCTTCTATCTTTAGGTTTTCTAGAGAATCTATGCCAACCAATACATGTCAAGATATTATTTGAGTATCATTTACTTTTTGATATATACTTCTTTCTTTAGGGTTTGTGGAGAATCTATTTATTCTAGTATTTACTAGCTCTACATCTTGTGATGGTTCCAATTCTTGATCTTCTTCCTCTACATAAGATATGTAGAATAATTTATTCTCACTTCATTTATGTCCCTTATTACACTTGCAGTCATAGTTGAAACATAGTCTCTTTTCATCTTATTTCGAGCATTTATTGGGTCAATATTGTTGGTTCATGACACGGACCATAACATTCATTGTAGTTATTAGTGATTGATTTTCTAGTGGCCATGTTTTTATTTTCACCTTTCCTTGCGAGACTAAAAACATGCTTTATGGATTTGGGTTCAAGGATATGAACCTCTTACTAGATTTTTTCCTTTAAAGTTCTCATAAATAAGTCTAACAAGTTATCCTCTAAATTATTCTTTACTATGAGACTCATCTTTTGGAATTAGAATGTTCTTTATAACTAAATATTTATCCATTGACTAAATAATGTATTTCTCTTAATATACCCATAATATGGTTTTAATTCATTTGTAAAAATGGACCAAGATAAAATAGCAACGTTTTCCTTTGACAAAGCCATTGATACCATACATGTTGTTCTAAAAACAAGGATGCAATATATACCTATTGTAAGAATTTCACATGGTGTAGATCAAAGTATTTCTTCATCTAAATATCTATGCTATAAGATCATATAATCAAACATCCTCATGTCTATTTTCAGAATGTAGTATTTTTTGGATGCGGACTTGAAGTGCTCATGATGTGGATCTTGGATTAAAAATTCATGATTATGGTTCTGCCACTCAATATTTGTGCTCTTGAATTTTGATAGCATACTCCCCATATAAGATTGATCCTCAGGAAGGGAAATTTTAAGGATCAAAATTTAGAAACCTTGGAAAATATGACTTGTCCCTAATACAAAAACTATAAAATGTTTGACGATAATTTTGTAAAAGTATCCAAATTTATAATGATTATTAAAGTAATAAATAAAATTAATGTGAATCATTTACTGAAAAATGAAAATTGACATATCCTTCTTTTGGAAAAAAAAATGGAAAATTAGAGCACCTATGAATATTAGCCCTTAAAAAATTTCCTAATTCTCAATGCCATGCTTCTCCTTATGTTCACGATTTCCTTGGATCTCAACATCCCTTTTAGGAAGCCTATCAAAGATAATATTTTCCATGGCATTCATAGATTTTTGTTTTCCATTCTTATTTTCATTGATCTTCTTTTCGATTTCTCTTTGAAGCTTTTCATGAGAACCTAATAAATCGACCTTTTTCAACATACTATCATCCATTTAGTTAACTTTCTTCTCTATTTAATGTAACCCAAATTCTAATTCTTCACTTTCTTCATGGCTAAAGGATGAGGCTTCAATAGATTTAATTGGTGTATTAACTTTCTTTTCAGGAATGTTGGAAAATAATAACAATATTATTCATTATCACAAATTCCAATGTTATAGCCCTATTTGATACTCGACCGTAGTGAGACAAAGCCTAGTTCGACTTATCTCATTCGTTGGTTAGAATGCATCCTATTTCTCCCTTGCTTTTACATATATGGGTCTTAGAAGGAATTTATGAGATGTTATAGGGATAAAATTACATAATTGAGTAATTACACATAGTTATTTTCTCACATTTTCATAATTATGAAATTGTTGTAGCGGCTACAACCACCCTCCAATATTTTTCATTCACTTCGTTTTGGAGCTTCCTCCCTCGAAAGCTTAGCAACCATCTTGTACTCCTCATGTAGTTCATTTTCATTTGATTTTATCTTTTTCTTAACAACTTGTGTTCACTTACTTGTTTTGTCGACTAACCACAATCTAACCCAGCAACTTGGTTCACATCTTGTCTTGCGTTGTCTTGTAAAGCTATGCAATCCGAGAGGGCAGTTTCCTTGCACTCAGAAATTGCGTAGAGTAGCCAAGAAGTTGCCTTACACTCAGAAATTGCACAGAGAAGGAACCAACCTTACTTTGGAAAATTGCGCAGAGAAGACTAGTAGCCTTACTCTAGAAAATTGCATAGAGGAGCTAGCCCAGCCTTGCTATGGAAAATAACATAGACCATCCTAGCATTGAGCTAAGGCTCAAAACTGTGTTGATCGAGTAGGCAGCCAACCTTGCTCTCGGAAATTACACAGAAATTGAGAGACAGTCGAAGCCACTCAACCCAGGAAAAATGCAGAAGCTTCCCTTTAGTGGTTGTTTATTGCATGTGTTGGTGGGTTGCCCAGTTCCCTCTAGAAGAGTGAAATTATTCCTTCCACGCATGGCATCTCTTCCCAAGAAATAAAAAATAAAAAAGGTGAAAAAGTATCCATAGATTTTATGGATGTATTTTTAGCACTGGGAGTTACATGAAAACCCGATTTGGAAACTTCCTGCCAAGTGTTGTTTTTTCCTAGATTTATGGCATGCACGTCATAAATCCTAAATCTAATAGATCTATTTAATGGATGCCCTAAAGTTCATTCTTCACATTTGATATTGGATCTCTCGCATTCTTGAGGAATATAGGAGCCTTCGGCACAACTTTTTTGAGTAAGCTTTTCTTTTCATGTCTTTTGTCGCTTTTTCTTTCGCTTTTGATTTCTTGGATTGTGTGAGTGTTGTTTTCCTCATTTTATTGAATGGGCGCTACTGTTTCAATGTAATTGTAAAAGTATCATTTCAAGTTTTGCATTGCATTTCCTTATTGTCGCATGCATAACCCTACTTTTTGAACCAACAGTCATCATTGTGATGACTCTCTTCAGGAGCTTCATTGTTTTTCCATTTGATTGATTTATGCACTTACTTGGATTGCATGCATGTTTATTCACCCAGATCTACACCATCATTTCACACTCATTTAGTCCCTCTCAATTTCAGGTTACCCTTGGCAAGATTTGGGCTACGTTGGTCCAGATCTTGCTTCTGCTAGCATGCACTGTGAATTCTCGTAAGTCAAGGCTCTACCTTGCCTCCAAGAATTGCGTAGAGGCTACATGACACTACCTCTCTGGGAGACGGTGCCTAGTCCTATCCATTGGGACTACGTAATGCGAACTTCTAGCCAACAACACACTAGACTGAATTGTGCATTACACAATTTTAGTCCATAGTTCGCCTCTCTAGACTATGCTTTGCATAGTTCTAGTTAGAAGAATGCCTCACTAGTAGATGGTACTGTGCAATGCACAATTTTATCTCGTAGTCTCCTAGGCTCTCAAAGTCAATGTTGCTCAATCTCACAAAATAGTCACCCAGTTTTTTGCATGATTAATTACAGAGTTTCTTATGTTTACCTGCTGACATTGGCTTACCATGAGTGTCTTCTCTATCTCTAGGTGCAACAGCTATTGAGAATCTTCTCAGTAGTACAGGTAACATTGCCTCCAAAATAGCTAGATCAAAGGACATAGTCGAAAGTAGTACCAGAGATGTGGTTGAACAAGTGATTATGAGCTTGCTCATTTATGCAGACACATATATGATCATTGAGAAATACATCAAGATTACATGGAAAGACATTAACACTATATTCATAGCAAATGTTGAGGATAATCTGGAGGACCATGATGTTTATGTCAACATTCATAAGTCAAGATTATAAAATGTTGCATGTAGGTATCCCACATTCCCATGTGCAAACATGATTCAATCGATTGTCTCACACACTGATCCTGAGACGATAACAGTAAGAAGTGTCAATGGAGTAGAGCTTGCTACCCTTAATGTGCAACATTATCAGCAGATATATCATTTTTCGCAGCTGGTGAACAAGATGGATGCAATGTTCTACAGCCCCAACAACAATGTGAACACAAGAGACATATTGAAGTGTTAGGAAAGGGAGCCATCGAAGTTAAGAAGGAGACCCAACCAAATATACAAGACAAATATAATCAAGAAGGCTTGGAAACTCTTGGTCATCTTCACCTTCCCACAGAGTTGGGTTGTTATGTTGGATTAGCTGCAAAGTGAAGGAAATCCTTCCAATTAGTCTGACATGTTGGCCCATTAGCTGAAAGTGCGCGTATTAAATGTCCAGAGTCCACCCAAGGATCAACAAGAAATATTTTGCATGTCTGCCTACCTTCTCTAAGTAATTTGTGGCCGTCAATGGTTTCTTGGCATGGGTTGGGCATGGACACCTTCATAGAATGTTGTGAACACATATTTGAAGTTTCTCTCAGAGTGTAGCTACAAGGAGTCATGGCTAGACTATCTGACCGCTTTTTCCCCCTCTGTACGTGATGATATTTAAACAAGATCCACCTTGCATGTCCTAGGCAGAAATGGAGGCATTATTGAACATTACAGATTACTATGCCTCACTTGATGGCACCTTCATCAGGTTGTATAGTGCGGGGAAGGCTCCAAATTTGTTGTTGAGGTTTTCCATGGAAAATATGGTCATGTAGGAGGTTTCATACCACATCTCGACAGGGTTATCAACTAGACTGCACAAGAATGAGAAGGCATCATGGCCTATGCATCCTTTTTGAATTGGGTTATATATGATCCAAAGTTTGAAACCAGTGGATGTTGAGGCCGAGGACTTCAATAAGCTTACGTTCGACACCACCAGTTTCAATTTGTACAATCCACATGGCTTATGTACGGACCACTGTATGAGAGTGCACTATCCTTGGATCCACAAGGTGTGTTATTGGCCAGAGGAAGACCCTCAAAGATATTTCTATAACTCCTCTAGGCTAAATGAACTGATCAGCATGGAAGTAGAATGTCTAGCAGCACCACAAGGAGCACCAAAAATAGTAGCAACAAGCAACAAACGTGCGAAAGAGAAAGGCAATAGGAATATTGTCAAAAGTGCATAAGAGGAGCAAAGATACAAATTTAAGGAAGATCCACTTGTTAAGAGAGTAGCTTTTGAGATAGAATCAAAGAGGTGACATCGCAAAAGGAGAGGAGTGAAAGAAAGAAGAGATAAGCAAATAATAGAAGAAATGGAGAGGAAGTTGCAAGAAGTAGAGGAGAAGATCAAAGAAGAAGAAGAGTTGTGAAAAAGAGAGAAGGAAGTGCAATGGGGACAAGAAAAACAACATGAATAGGAGGAAGTGCAAGGTGTTCATACAGTGCAAATTGTGCCGATACAAGTTGAAGACTCAGATTCACCACTAGTAGATGACGAACAAGGTGAGCATCCATAAGAACACGAACTTGCTCAGCAGTATGAACTAGTAGTAGAACCGATTGATGCAGAGATAGTACGGTTAGAATATGATCAGGACACTAACCTCATGCCAAATGAAACTGAGGTCACTCCACAGGCTTCACCACCTCCATCAGCAGAGAATGCACAAAATGAATAAGGGAATATCATTCACCTTGAGGATGATCCAGGAAAAGATGTGTATAACATAACCTTTGATGAGTCGCAACACAGATTTGTACAAGAACGTAGAGCGCAGATCCCAGACAAGCATGGATCACCTACGCACTTTGAAGAACAGTTTATTTTGTCAAATGTGCGAAGACATGAAGCTTCCTTGGCCAATTTACAGAGGCTTATGTCAAAGGCATGAGCTCAAGTGTGAAATTATTGGTAGTAGAAAATGAGCACATGGCTATGGAATTACAAACAGTCAAGAAGAGAGAGGAACAATCAACATGATCCGCTAGAGAAGACATGAAGAAAGTGATACTTGCTGAAGTGTCGTCTCTTGAGACAGTCATGCAGACAATATTTGAAAGGTTCGTCATTGTGCAAAAGGAATTTCTCCATCTACATGGTCATGAATATTGTTTTATCAAGATAGAGCACACACTCACAAACATACATGCCACTATTGATCACGTATAAACATGTACAATGAGGTACAAGGGAGCCCCGCTTCACTTGCATAAGATGATGAAGACATAGGTAGAGTTGGACAAAGCACACATCCAGAGTCTGATATGAGGAAATATCCTCACTCATGACCAATACTGAGGCTTCATACGCACGATTGTTTAGGGTTTTTGATGTCATGGTTAGAAAGTACGACACCCCATCAATTGGAACACTCACCGGATCCAAAGAGAAGAACCAATTCCAACTGAAGCTCAGCACATAATTTGATAATTTGATGCACATGGCCACTAGACCAAAGTTGTATATCAGCAAAGGGAACATGTAGAGATATGTCATCGGTCCAACCATGCTCAAGACTAGGCTGCACATGTCATACGAAAAATTGGATAGAGGTTCTAGATCAGTATACCCAAAAGTGGTGGAGGCAAGAGTTGATTTCTAGAAAGACATCATCAATCAATATACATAAAAGTGATGGAAATCATTTGACACTACCATGCTTGGCATCAGTTTATCACTAAAGATCGTGGAGAGGATGTTGATGAGCTCATATTTGCACAGCTATCCGAGTCTTGGTGTTGTGTTATCTGGCTGACAGAAGCTTATTTTTGTCCCACATTGATATATGTGGAAAATGCATGATTATTGTAAACATGATGTAAAGTGAAATTCCAAGTGTCATTAGTGGAATAAATAAAATGATATGTAATGTAAAGAGTTATATGTAATGAAGTTGAAGAGTCATGAGGGTAGTCCAACAGTCACAAAGGGGGATGTCAAGGGTCAATCCATCCTTTGTTATAAATAGAAGCTCATAACTCATAGAACAGGGTTTTAGGATCCAAACTTTTGTCTAGGCAATTCTTAGATAAGACTTGGAGAGTATTGTGACAAGCCTTGGCTTCTCCACAGTGAAGAGCCAATACATCTCTTTGGAGGAGTAGGCACCATTGGTTGTGATGTTCCACTATTGGCTATAGTTGTTGTCCATGGTGTATAAATGGATTGACCTTTCACTTTATATAATATAACAAATCCAACACGTCTTCATGCATATGTTGTTAGTTCGACTATTCTAGTTACTTTAGCAATGCATGTTGTTTAAATTATGCATTTGTGTATGAACTATTTTGTATACGATTGTATGAATCTTGTTGAATTTGTGTTGTTGGTTTAACCCATCACTTTGGATTGTTGACTATTCTTCTTTCTAGCTTGTGATATCATTCACCTCGTGTGTTCCTTTCAAGATGCATATTATTATAGGCTTCTAAGGGGCACACTTCATTTTCCCCCCCTCTGTGTTAGAACCCCCATGCATCTCACTTCACTCACTACAAGGTCACACACTTGCTTCCAAAAAATATATCTTGCTTATCTTTGCACACTAAATAGTCATGGCATAACTTTACTACCCATTGTTGAGTCTCCTACTCCAATTTGTCTGAGGTATACTTGGGACTTCTTACCGGGGAGATCCCCTGACATGTTGGCAGGTCTAGCAATGTCAGCAAAAATAAAAACTCATAATTGAGAGCAAGGTTCCTAGTGAGTGGTTATTGCTTGATTCATGTGTCATCAAGTCTATCCAAGACTTGTATATACCCAATTCACAAGCGAATAATCCTAAGTTCTCATGGTCCAAAGAATCTAGATACATCATGTAGAGTCTAGGAAAAAGACATATAATGAGACCCTTTCAAGTGGAGTGGGATATAAATAGAATATAGATTAGTAAGTTATGCTAACATATATATGAGAACCTTTTCTTTCACATTAGATAAGTGAAGGAGCGAAAGGTACTAGGGATAAAGATGTTGGTCTCGCTATTTGAAGGTATAAAATATATTTCACTTCTTATGTTATGAATGGAAAAAGTTTATTTTTCTTGATATTTTATGTTCTCTTTTGCAAGAATTTATTTAAATGTTGTTATGGTTTCTAGTGCGAGGATATATATGCATAATCCCTTTCACCCCTCTATGTGGTATGAACAATTGTTGATGTACTTGATTTAGATAGTTTCATTTAGTTTCCATCACACACTGTCTAATGAGTTCAATGGAAATATCCATGCATAAATAACTACTTACATTCTAAGAATATTTAGATATAAAAAAATTGGCAACTTTGAAGGGGACAACTACCTAGTGAGCATGATATATTTCTCTTTTATATCTTCCTTCTCTTGGTTAATTTATGAATAATTATGTATTTATTCCTGTCTATTTTCTCTACCTCTTCTTTTTATTATTTTTTATGAAATTTTGTATTGATTAAATGCCGCTTAATTTTTAGATCTAACATTGTTTTAAACCTTATATCTTTGAAAAGGAGAATGAAGCATGTCATGGGCTTTAGATCAAATTCTATGACTTTGAGTGAAACAACTGCAAATATGAGTTCTTCTCAAAATTTGACCGAAATTGAAAAAAAGTAATTATCTACCATGGTGTCTAGATGAAGAAGACATATCGTATTCAAAATTAACTTATTTTCTAATTTTTCATGACGCTCAGACAATTTTATTATTGTAATATCTTTTTATAATGACCCATGTTCTACATCAGTTGGAAACCATTTGAAAAAAAAAATTCTTAGTTGTCTTTTGACATACAATATCATATGTTTATATGATATATTTAGTAACAAATTGTCTTTTAAGATTTTGTCTTTGTTTTATTTTATTTATTTATTTTTATGTTGAATTTGTATTTTTCTTTGCTAAGATCTAATTTACAAAATTAGATATATAATTTTATATCAGTGAGTGGTTAGTTATGAATCATATCAAATATGGATATTCTCTCTTTCACAAGATTTGATTATTTTTTTACCTTATGCTAATTTGTGTGAGATGCTTGCCAATGGTTGGCTAGTTTGGTGATATGCACTTTCATCATTTTTACGACATTTTGAACTTAATTTGGTATACATGGTTTGTTTTTTTTGTTTTAATTTGGAATATTACAAAGAAAACTCAGTTGTGTGGCATTTCAGGCCTTGATCCCTTTTCACGAGGTTGGGATTATTTTCGTACATAGGTCATTCTGGGTCCAACCTCGTTGTCTACCTACATTGAATTGTAATTTTAAAACTTCTTTGAATTTGAGTCAGATGTTTATCTAAGTGTCAGAATTCATAGTTCCAATTTTTCATTTGCAAAGCCTTAGTTTTGAGCTTTTGAGTGCTTGTTGGTGTTGTTGCTTTCACATTGTTTAAGAGTGTTTACTTTTCTACTGTAAGTTGTCTAATGGATGTATTATTTTATGAATTTGTTGAATGTTAAAGTAATCATTAAGATTTAATGTGAGCTTTTATTTGTCAGTTGGAGAAATGAAAATATATCATCTACTCTTTCTTATATAGTTTTCATTGAATTGGAAACATAAATTGCACTTCATTTAGTTTGCATTAGAATTGGTATTGAGTCCTTTCCCACCATCATAGTTTCGCATTGTATCCCTGGGTGATTGAAAACATAAAATAAATCATTAATAAAAATATTTAGATATTTTTAATTATAAAAAACCAATAGTCGCCTAGGGTTGTAGAGCCTTGAAGTAAAATTTCGAGAAGAAACTATTCAAGGGTATAAAAATGAAACTAGATCTGCAAAGAAGTGTAAATATACTTTCATGTGATATGCTTGACAAAAATCCCCTCACAAAACATTTCACCACACAATTGCATTGGGAACCTATGGAGTGAAATACTGGTCGTGAGGCTACAAAAGTCTATCAATTTTGTGTGTCACAAGGGGGCCTCTTTGAGAGGCATATGACTCACTTTGATCAATCTCTTACGAGGTATCAAGCTTAGTTACCCCACCTATGATTATGGTATTTTTATTGTTGTGGGAGGTCCCCATAGTACCTGAAGAAGGTGCCAGCGACCATATCAACATTCCTAGAGGGTGATGCGAAGCCCCATGAACATTACTTGTACCAGTTAAGACTGATATAGGGAGGTTGAGGAAACTACTTATCCAATCCTTCATTACTAGATTGTCCTTTGGGGATTCATCTCCTCAATCATCTTGGCTAAGTTTAGAAACTACAAGTCTAAATGAATCAATGCTTTGAATACATGAAGTATTCCTAACCTATATTTCTTTTGACATTATGTGGATATATGTTATATTCCTAAACATGTATTTTATAGATATATTAGTCTAGTTTTCATCTAGGTTAGCTTTTTGAAGGGAATAGAGTCCCTTAAGAGATGATATATGTATGATTTCAGTTACATGTCAATGTCTTGGGTACAATAAGTTAAGTTAATAAATGTATTATTATCTTTATTCATGCGCTAGCAGTTATATTTTTATGGAAGTATGATGCATGGATTGCATGCCAAAAGAGACTTCCATGAAATCTTGAAAAGGACTCGAGTTGATATTTCCTTAGGAACCATGGAGACTGACTTATGGTGTATGTTGAGAGTCTTGTGATTTTGGTGCTTTGTGCCTTGTTTGCACTTCATTTGAAATTCTTTTTGTGTCAATTGTATGGACATACCAATTTATTTATGGTGTTGTATCACTATTAGCTTTCATGGTTTTCTTCTTTTTTGTTTCTTGTTATTTCCTTTTATGTTTTCAATCATGGGAATTGGTTTGCGAAAGAGGAAAGTTAATGGAGCTCAAGGATATTTTAATGAAACCTAGTAGGTAATGTAAGACATGAATGAAGCTCGGTGCATGATTAAGAGTAGTTGAAGGCAAGAGTATGACCATTAGTTAGACTTGTATGGTTCATTGGGGTAAATGGACGGTGGTAGGACAGTCATGAGAAAATTAACAAGAAAGGTAGGGTAAATGGATTTTAGGTTTCAGAAGCCTTGGCTATGTTGGGAACTATTGGTCTCAATGTTGTGCATGTCATGCATGGATAAATGGAGTTCCCTTAACCTTGACCTTATGGTATCTGGTAATTATGATGTGATTATTACTGTGTTGATGTTGATATATGTATCCATGTATGTGTGTATGTATGTATGTCGTGTCTAACAGGGTCATCATGGATCATGATTATTTTTATGCTAATGTTTCTATGTATGTATGTATGTCGTTGTCTGATAGTATCATCATTGTTTTCTGCTAATATTTATATTATGTTGTATGTATTATCTGGATATTGGTTAACAGGGTTTTCACGGATCATTCTTATGGAGGAATGATTGCTTATGTAAGTGATTGGCATGACAACGTTCCTAGCTATGAGGAATCAAGTGGGAAGAGTAATCCCAAAAAATCTATGAGGTTTGTATCATTTGGTTATGAATTGATATTATGTGATTGTATTATGTCTATGCTAAGGATAAGTTATGTTGAGGTATACATGAGCGAAATGAAAGAAGCGTGCTTTGTGGCATATTAGGACAAACATGTATTCGACATTAGAAACAAGGTCATTTGTTAAGGATAGTGTGGTCTTAGCGTGTGTAGTACCAATGTTCAGTACATGTAACATATGCAGTATTGTGTACATATGTTGTTGTGTGCATGTTGTATATATGGTGTTGTGTATATATTTCATATGCAATTCTAGGTATAGATGGTGCTATGTACATGTTTGATATGGGGTATTGCATATATATATTACTGTGTGCATGTTGGATATGCGGTGTTGTGTGCGTATGGTGTTGTGCGCATGTTGGATATGTGATGTTGTGTAAATATGGTACTATGTACATATTATATACGGAGTTCTATGTACATATGGTGTTTGTGTGCATATTGTAAATGTAGTGCTATGTACATATGGTATTGTGTGAATGATTGTACATGTGGTGTTGTGTGCATGTGATAATGTGTACATGTTTTACATGTGGTGTTGTGTACATGTCATGCATGTGGTGTTGTGTAAATGTTGTGCAGTTGGTGTCATGTACATGTGATGTTGTGTACACATTGTGTAAGTGGTGTTATCTACAGGTGGTATTGTGTACACATTGTACATGTGTTACTCGTGTACATGTGGTATTGTGTGTGTGTTGTACTTATTGTTTTATGTACATGTGGTACTACGCATGTGCATTGTGTAGTTGTGGTGTCATGACATGTGTATTCGTTGTGTTATACTCTGTCTATGTGTATGTATTGAGGGCCAAAGGCCTATACCCGATGTAGGCGTATGTGTTTTGTTTTATGTCGAGTGTAGGTGAATGTATTCTGTGATGTTTTATTTTGTGTATGTGTACGTGATTGAAGATAATAAAAGGAACTAGATGCTTACGAGGTGTGGAAATTGAATTTAGTGTGTGTACGGAAACAACAAATGTAGAAGAAAAAGACCGACTAAAGGACAAATATTAGTATTTCATTTCAGTTTTATTATGTAGGTGATCTATGATTTTGGTTTATGATGGTTACATGTTATCTATGAATATGGTTTTTGATGATTACATGTGATTTATCATTATGATTTATGATGGTGCCATTTTGAGATAGCTAGATGTGATACATTTATACATGATGATCTGGTCAAGAGCTACTTTGACTTGTTGTGACAAGAATTAAACATAATTACAAGTGTACCTTATTAACAAGCTACCAATGAGGTATGATTTGATTTTGTTTCAATTAGTTTTGGATCTAATGGAATTTATGTGCTTGGTATAGGAAAGCATGAAATGTTTGATTTGGGTTGATGAAACTGACTGTAAGTATTAGTAGCAACAATAGAAGGAATCGAAGTAGGCAATAGTATGTTGGTAAAGCACTTTCAGTGTAGGGTTTTTGTGGGACAATGGTACCCAATAATTACCATTAATTTCCATGAGCATGCTATGAGTGGTATGATAGTTTTGAGGTAGGAATATGCCTTGGTTTTTTAACCGTTTGATGCAAGGAAACCTTGCCAAGGGATGGATTGTGAAGGATAAGGGATGTTAGGGAACTTGGAAGTTGTGTAATTACATTAGAGGGGGTCACCAGATCTCCCAAGAGATTCTGTAGGAGAGAAGGGAACATTGCGAATGGATTTTTTTTTGTTCATTAGAATTTCCAGATGGAATCAAATTCCCATGGGAGTGTGCCATGGAAAATTAGCTGGTAACTATTCATTGAGAGGATAAGTGGAGTAGTGTTGTCCTACTATAAATTGGATGCAACTTTATCTTTGGAAGTTGATTATGGATTTCCTAGCAAGGAGGTGAATCCAGGTGCTACTTTTTATGATGGAGGTGTGAGCCTCCAGATTCCCTTGTTGCGGATATAGGAATCATATCCTTTTATTTGTTTGTTAGAGAAAATTTGCAATTATGTACATGTTGATATCATTGTAAATATTTTATCGAGCTGGATTTATAAATATCCATAAAAAGTAGGGTTATTTTCTGGTTGAAGCAAATGTGCATAAATATATGTGGTTGTTGTTGTAAAAACTATAATGATTTATGTTATAAAGCTCTAGTACATGGCATGGTTGTCATGTTTTCAGTAGAGGTCATTGTCAATACTACAATGAACTAAGTTATAAAGCTCCATGGGTAGTATGCTTTTTTTTCAGCGATCTTGTTGGTTGTAGGGGTCATTGAACATCAAGGATGGTGATCCCTCATGAGGGACAGTTCTGTAACAACCTTGTGTTAAAAGTTAATGTAAAAAAAAGTTAATAAAGGTTAAATAAGACAAAGGTCACGGGACATGTATTCCAAGATGAATGTTGGGTAAAAACATCCTAGTGGGTGTTCATTTGGTTTATTATGGCTGAGGAAATTTGCAAAGGAAATGGAAAAGACTTTGGAAAGGCAAGAAGCATTAATTTGCATTTTATTTATGAAAATAGAGGAGATAGGACAAAAGGAAGGTTAAACGTCACAATTTGCATGTGAGGAGGAAAATGAAGGAAAATAATGGAAAATGAAGAAATTAGAGCCCTCATTAATAAGAAGGCTTTTCAGAATTAGTTGGTAACCTTTTGTTAGTTTATTTTTTGGGCTCTCCCTTTCTTTACTCTCTCTCTCTCTCTCTCTCACTCTTGGACACTTAAAGCATGCTTGGATAATTCTAACATTGGATCAAGAAAAGCAAAGGAAGGACAAAGAAGGAAAAGGGAAGCAAAGATCAAGCAAGGAAGAATAACATCAAGGGACTACAACAGGATTTCTTGTAGGTATCAAGTTGTCTGTGTGATTTCCTTTCTAGTTTTGGCATGTATTACACATGCATTTGTGTTTTTTGTTATCTTACTATCGTGAGCATGGATTTTTCCAAGTGTGATAGTGTTATCTAAGCTTTCCATTCAATTTTTGGATAGCCATGGTGTGGTGGGTTCTCTTGTATTTGGTTGAGCTATATTTCCAGATGGATTCAAAGTTGAGTCGGGTGGTTTCAGGGTTATTCACAAGGCCTAGGGATGCCTTTATTGGTAATGGTAGGAAACACAGTAAAGCCCCCTTGGGAACACATTGCTTAGGAATCCTTGAACAATGGATGGAGGGGTATACGATAAATATGAAAGGCGAATACCCTTGATTAAGCCTAGGAAAATAAGAGTGATGAATAGTGGGATACACAATAAATCTTAGAGGGGATTGGTTGTGATTGGGCCTATGAATCCCGGGATGGGATACATAGTAAATACCTTAGGGTTGTGGGTGCATAGGCCTAGGAATCCCTTAATCAGTAATGGCAGGATACATGATAAAGCCGAGAGGTTGAGATAGACAAATTCCTCATGGTTTATATGGAGAGATTTGAAGGCATCCATGCTTCTTTAGGGCCTAGTGGTCCAATGGTGATTGCATTAAAGCCTTGTTGTCCTGATGAGGTTTTGGGCCTAGGAATCCCTTTGTGGGATATATGCTAAAGCCTATGAAATTGCTGGTTGGTTTTGTTCAGAGTCCCACATTCATGCTTGGAATATGACACGAGGGTCATTGGCTAAAAGAAAGATTTGGTTCATCCAAATATATGGTCAGGTGGTAGATTGAAGTCCCAAGCCTAGTTGCATTTTACATATGCTAATAAGATCTCCTTCTCCTTGGAATTTCATGTGTAAACTTACTTGTTCATATGTGGTGTTTATGGTTGTTATATCATTATTGTTTATGTTAAATGAAAGTATGGGACTCATGAAATTGTGTATAGGTCATCTAAGAATTATTTTCTCAACATGTAGCTCTATGTCGCAACGTGATGAAGGACTGCAAGGTTGATCACTGTTTTTGTACTATACAATAACTAGATAGGAAATGCAACAAAGGAAAGAAATTCCATGCATGTGTATAGTTGAGAATCCATGCTAAAGGAAATCCATGCAAAACCATAAATAATCATGGAGAGCATCAATGATAGAAGGTCTATTCAAAAATAGGATTGTGCCTAGTGGATGGTGCTGGTGGACTACGAATTCATTCTCAAAATGGAAAAAATATCAAGTGTCCACTCTCACAGTTAATGCAGTGGAAGAGACCAAGTCACACATGATAGTAGAATAGTATATCTATACCGAGGTACACTCACAGAGTGTGAATATAGGATAGAGTGGCAGCATCGATCAAGGGGTAGTAGACGAACAAAACCAAGGAGCTTAGATGAGAAAAGTGGGGGAAATAAACATTGTTGCAAGTGAACTAAGTGGGAAAGCTTCAAGTGAGTGCATTGTTGTGTAAGGCTGAGAGAGAGCTAGTTCTATAGAGAAAGGCAGAGAATTCCTATTCAGAGGTAAGAGACCCCAAGAGTTGCGCTACTGTGACTAAAATAGAAAGTTACCTATGTGCTATGGTGAGTAAAGGAGAAATTTTCTTTTGGGCTACCATGAGAAAGTCTAAAGTTTTCTATGGTGTGTGAACAAGGATCAACTCTCTTGTGTTGTGTGACAAAGGTTGAAAGTGTATGTGCTACAAGAAAGGTCGAAGGCGCCTATGTAGAGAAAGAAGGTCGCGAGTTCTGTGTGTGTTGTAGAGAGGAAAAGTCTAAGAGTTGAGTGACTATTGATGAAGAGCTAAAAATAGAACTATGTGGACTGTGATGAGTGACTATTGTTGAGAAGATTAGTGGGCTTTTGTAGAGTGAGAAGTGTGAGCAAAGAGAACAAATTCGTTCTCTAGTAGAGTGGCTACCAAGTCATAGAGAACATCCAGTTCCTATTTAAGTGTTGGTTGTTGCCTGCATACAGGAATTTGGTGCTTCCATTTCTAGTGGGTGCTTCAGAAGGCTTGGGGGTTGTTGCCTCCTACAATTTGGCTTGCAAAAATCCAAGGAGCTCCAAGTTGGTGCTTGAAAAAAATCAACGAGGTCAGTTCCTCAAATGGTGCTTCTGGTAAGATGAATGGGTATCCACAAAAAGAGGTAGTTAGTGCTTCTTGCTAGTCGATGCTAGCAAATAATCAAAGGGATTTGGTACTTCTTGTGAGTGGGTGCTCAAGAAAATAGAATATAGTAGGTGCTCTTATTTACTTCAATAACAACAACAATCTTCAGCTTTTTTTTCCAGGAATGGTTTCCTCATAAAGCCTTGTGTCTCATGTGTATGATGCTCATGGTGTTTTCTTGTATGTTTATTTCATATTGTTCATTATATGGATTGTTTCCAAGTATGAATTAGAAAAGTAAATTGGCATAAAATTTTCACATGAGCTTTAATACTAATTCACCCCCCGTCTCAGTGTTATCCTTGTTTCCAATAGTTCATGTCTGTTAGTCTATGGTTGTTGCAGTTGCATGGATGATAGATGTATGTTAATCAACGTGATTATATGTACATGCATCCGTTAGTCATGAAGGATAATAGCTTGTTTTTATATGTATTGTGGTCATACACATGATGGTTATGGTAATTTTACTTAAGATCTTGATGTTACATGTATCATGCTAATTTTGATTGTTCTAGGCACATGATTGTGGTTATGCCATTCAAGTATGAGTTGACCTATTTGTGATAACGTGTTGTACTAATATAGAATTACTTTGCATATGCGATTGTTATGCATGAATGAAAATTTATTATGATTTTATGATGTGAACATATCAGCTAGCTAATTTTATGGTCATCATGACTTTATTTATGTTTTAGTTGATGTGTTTGTGAAGTTATATCATGCGAATCTAGATTGATTGTGTAGTCATGATAGCCTCCCCTAAGATACATTAAGGTATGAGTTTTCTTATGTCGTCTACTTAGTTTTTGAATGTTTAACTAATTTCTTGATATGAGTATGTGTCTATAAAATTTCATGAATAAATGATCTTTTTCTAAGATGGTTGTACTAAAAAATATGTGTTGAGACAGTTGATATGTACTTCAGTGCTAATGGGTGCTAGTTGTAGTAGTACAAGTAATGAATGTTAGTTGACTATGACATGGTTGATTAGTCTTGGTAAATATTGATCATAAATTAATATATATGGTGTTTTGATCTTTGGAATGTATCACTCACATGTGTGAATAGTTTCATGGAAACATACACGGTATTAACATGACAAGGTAATAGTTGATTTGTTTATATAACTATCAATTGGGTGATGCGATGGTACATAGTAAATTGAATTGCAGCAAGGTAAAGGGAAAAGAAACGAATGGGTGAGAATTCCTTTGGCTATGTTTGGAAACTACAATTTGAATACACAAATTCTTCTTAGCCTAGATTTTTTCTAACATTATGTGCTTATATGTTATATTCCTAAACATGTATTCGAGAGATATATTAAGTTTGTTTTCATCTATGGCTAGATTCCTCAAGGGAATGGAGTCCCTTGAGAGATAATATATGTACAATTTTAGTGACAGGTTAGCGTGTTGGGTAAAAGAAGGTAAGGTAACTAGGGTATTGTTATATTTATTGACACTGATAGTTATGTGTTTATGGTAATATGATGTAGGAATGGCATGGAGAAAGGGATTTCCATGAAATCTTGAAGAATACTTGTGTCGAGATTTCCCTGGGAACCACGGGGACTCATTCGTGGTGTCTGTTGAGAGTCTTGTGATTTCAATGCTTTGTTCTTTGTTTTCACTTGATTTGCAATTTTGTTTATGTCTAGTGTATGGCCATACCACTATGCTTATGATATCGTATTGTTATTGGTTTTCATTGTTTCCTTCTTATCCGTTTCTTCTTATTTCCTTTTATGTTTTGAGTTTTGGGAATTGGTTTGGAAAAGAGGAAAGTTAATAGAGCTCATGGAGAGATGAATGAAACATAGCAGGTAATTTAAGACCTGAGTGAAGCTTGGTGCATGAGTAAGCGCAGTTGAAGGAAAGAGTACAATATTTGGTTGGACTGGTGGGGTTCTTTCCATAAATCGATGGTGGTAGGACAATCATGAGAAAGGTGAAAACAAAGGTAGAGCAAATGGATTTAATGAATTAGATGCCTTGGCTATGTGGGGAACTATTGGTATTAATGTTCTACAGGTTGTGCATGGATAAAGGGAGTTCTCTTAACCTCAAATTTATGGTATCTGGTAATTATTTTGTGATCATCATTGCATTGATGTCTATATATGTATACATGTATGTATGTATGTCACATCTCATAGGGTTGTCATGGATCGTGATTGTTTTTATGCTAATGTTTACATATATGTTTGTATGTTGTTGTCCAACATGATCATGATTGATTTATGCTAATGTTTATATGTATGTATGTTTCTATGTATCTATGTCATTGTCTCATAGGGTTTTTAGGGATCATTCTTGTGGAGGAATGATTTCTTATGTAAGTGAATGCATTGAAGAGGTTCTTAGCTATGAGGAATCAAGTGGTAGAGTAGTCGTGACAAATCTACAAGGTCAATATCGTGTGGTAATGAATTGAAATTATGTGATATCACTATGTTTATGTTATGGAAAGGCTATGGTGAGGGATACATCAATAAAAAGAAAGAATTGTGCTTTGCGACATACTGGGACAAGCATGGATTAGACACTAGAAGCAAGTCCATTTGGTAGGGATAATCTGGTCTTAGGATGTGCAGTATCGGTGTTGTGTACATGTAGCATATGTAGTATTGTGTACATATGGTGTTGTGTGTCAGTTGTAGATCTCGTGTTGTGTGTATATATCATATGTAGTTTTCAGTATAGATGGCACTATGTACATGTTGGATATGTTGTGTTGTGTACATATCATACCGTGCACATGTTGGATATGTGGTTTTGTGTGCAAATAGTGTTGGGCGCATGTTGGATATGTGGTGTTTTGTATATATGGTGCTATGTACATGTTGTATATGCATTGCTATGTACATATGGTGATGTGTGCATGTTTTAGATGTGTTGCTATGTACATATGGTGTTGTGTGCATGATTTTAGATGTTGTGTTGTGTGCATGTGGTTGTGTGTACATGTTGTGTCATGCAAAGTTGTCATTTTGTACATGTCATGCATGTGGTGTTGTGTACACATTGTATAGTTGGTTTCATGAACATGTGATGATGTGTACATGTGAAGACATGTACATGTTGTGTAGGTGGTGTTGTGTACAAGTGGTGTTGCATACATGTTATAAATGTGGTATTGTGTGCAAGTCATACATTATGTGTTGTGTAGATGCGTTACTACGTATTTTCATTCTGTATTCATGATATCGTCACATGTGTATTTGTTGTGTTGTACTCCGTGTACATATATGTATTATGTTGCATTGTACACTAGATGTAGTTGTATGTCTTTTGATGTATGTCGCATGTAGGTTTATATATTGCATGATGTTGTATGTTTTTTGTATGTGTACGTGATTGAAGATAGGAAAATGCACTTGATTTTTGTTGGGTGTGGCAACTGAATTCAGTCTATGTACAGAAAGGAGAATGGTAGAGGCAAACTACCAATTGAAGGATATGTATCAGTATTTCATTTGAGTTTTATTATGTAGGTGATCTATAATTCTGGTTTATGATGGTTACTTGTGATTTATAACTATGGTTTATGATGATTGCATGTGATTTAAGATTCCTATTTATGATGGTTACATTTTGAGCTAACCAGATGTCATATGTTTATATATGATGAGTTGGTCAAGAATTAGTTATACTTTTTGTTACATGAAGTAAACAAAATTGCAAGTGCACCTTATTGACGAGCTACCAATGAGGTATGATTTGAGTTTGTTTCAATTCATTTTGAATCTAATGGTAGTTATGTGCTTGGCACAAGAAAGCTTGAAAATTCTCATTTTGGGAGGTTTAAACTAACTGCAAGGATCAGCAACAAAAACAAAAGGAATTGCAACAAAAAATAGTATGCTCGGAAAGAAATTCAAGAGAAAGGTTGTATTAGGACATTGGTACCTAATAGTGTCCATTGATTTCCATGAGTATGCTATGACTGTTATGATGGTTTTGAGGGAGGGATATGCCTTGGTTTTCACATCTTCTATTTCAGGAAACATTTCGAAGGGATCACCCAGGAGAGGGTATGTCGAGGAATTTGGAAGGTGTGTGACTACACAGAATGAGGTGATCAAATTTCCCGAGGGACTGTGTAGAAGAGAAGGGAAGGTCAGGCATGAATTCTTTTGGTCATTAGCATTTCCAGATGGAATTAGATGCACATTGGCAATGTGCCCTAGAAACATTAGTTGGTAACTATTTTCCAAGAGGATGAGTGGTGCAAGAATGTGGTTCTAGACATTGGTTGCAGCTTCGACTTTAGCGGAAGATTCTAGACTTCCTAGGAAGGAGGTGAATCCTAGTACTGCTTCTGAGGGTGGATGTGTGAGCCTCTAGATTACCTTGTGTAGATGTAGGCATCATATCCTTTTATTTTCTAGTTAGAGAAAATGTGCATATATGTACATGTGTATATCAATGTAAATAATGTATTGAGTTTGATTTGTAAAGCTACATAAATAGTATAGTTATTTGTTGGTTGAAGAAAATGTGCATAAGTATATATGGTTCTTATTGTGAATATCGTAATGAGTTGTGTTATAAAGATTTATTACATGGTATGGTTGTCATGTTTTCAGTAGAGGTCATTGTAGATACTGTAACAAGATAAGTTATAAACCTACATGTGAAGTATTTTTTTCTCTTCTACGGTCTTGTCGGTTGCAGGTTTCATTGAACACTGAGGATGGTATTCCACAAAGGGGGAGGATTTTCTAACAACCTTGAGTTAAAATTTTATTTAAAAAAAGTTAATAAAGGAAAAATAACACCAAAGTCATGGGACAAATATTTCAAGTTAAATGTTGGGAAAAAACATCGTAGTGGGTGTTCATTTGGTTTACTATGACTAAGGAAATTGGAATAGGTAATGGAAAAGGCTTTGGAAAGGAAAGAGGTATTAATTGGCTTTTTATTTATGAAAATAAAGGAAATATGAGAAAATGAAGGTGAACATTCATAGGTTGCATGTGAGGAGGAAAATGAAAGAAAATAATGCAAAATGAAGAAATTAGAGGTCTCATTAATAAAAGGCTTCTGAGGATCATTTCGTAACCTTTTGTCATTTTAGCTTTGGAGCTCTCTCTTTCTCTACTCCCTCTCTCATACTCTTGTACACTTTGAGAATTCTTGGAGCATTTGACCATTGGGCCAAGAAAATCAAAGGAAGGACAAAGAAGGAAAAGGGAAGTAAAGATCAAGCAATGAAGAGTATGATCAAGAAACCACAACATGATTTCTTGCAAGTATCGAGTCACATGTATGATTTCCTTTGCAGATTTGGCATGCATGGTACATGCATGTGTGTTTTTTGTTTTCTTACTATCACTGGCGTGTGTTTTTTCACATGTGACAATGTTCTTCAACCTTGCCTTTCCATTTCCGGATAGCCATAGTGTGGTGGGTTCTCTTGTATTTGGTTGAGTTAGATTTCCAGATGGATTCAAAGATGATTGGGGTGGTCTGGGGGTTATTCACAAGGCCTAGCAATCCATTGAGTGGTAATGGCAGGATACATGGTAAAGCCTGGTTATGAACATGTTGATTAAACGTAGGAATACTTGACTAGTGAATGGTGGGACTCACAGTAAATATTAGAGGTGAACACCCTTAATTTAGCTTAGGAATCCCTGAGTAGTGAATGATGAGATAAATGACAAAGCTTAGAGGGGATTACCCTTGATTGGGCTTACGAATATTGATATGGGATACATGGTAAACCCAAATAATGGTGACCTCATATGCCTAGGAAGCACTTGAATGATAATGGTGGGATACATGGTAAGGCTAAGAGGTTGACATGGAAAAATTCCTCACAGTTTAGGCTAAAATATTGGGAAGCATCCGTGCTTGTTTAGGGCTTAGTGATCCAGTGGGCTTGTGGTAAATCCTAGTTATATTTATCAGTGTTTGGGTCTAGCTATCCCTTGGTGGGTGTTATCATCAAAAAATTGATCATCTAGCCTAATTTACTAGATGGATTGAGGTACACCATGTAAAGACAATTTTAGCATAGTAAAATTGCTTTCACCGTGAGAAATTACTTGATAAACCAACATTGTTAAGTAATCTATACTTAAACCCTTGAAGAAGGATTAAATAAGTCATTATTTATTTGATTTTCTTCTAGAGATAACTAATTAAGCCATTGTTTAATTATTATTCCTTGTTATATTTGAACCAATCATGAAGAATAAACAAATAAATCATTAATTGTCTTATTTTTCTCTAAGAATAATTAATTAATCACCAATTAATTATTATTCTTTGTCAAATTTGACTAAATCCCTCACAAATAATTAAATAAATCCTTATTTATTTATTATTCCTCAACTAATTCCTGGAGATAATAAATAAATCATTTATTTATTTATTATTTCTAAATAAAAGCTTAAATAATTTTTCCCTCCTAACCAAATATAATAAAATATTACAAGTGGTTATTCCAAGAATAGGATAATAATATTTTATTATTGCTCATTATTTGAGGATAACTCAATATTTTGTTATAAATAGGAGGGTTGTCCATTCATTATTCAATTTTGATTATTTCCATTGTTGCACTCATTGTTGTAACTCTGATTATTTGCATTGTTTCACACCATATTCTTGCTTGGATTTCACATTATACATGACAGAGATTCCACACAAGCTGAGGAAGTTTGAGGATAGCCTAAAGCCCATCCCAAAGAGGGGGACCGGTAACATTTATATGTTCTCTTCACAAGTTTTATAAGAAAGTTATTCTTTACATATCTGGTTTACATTGGATGATTAGAGTTATTACTCTTTCTTTTTGTTGATTAACTATGATTGTGGCATAGATTTGGACTTTGGCAAGTTTTGTTTCCATTAGTTGCTGCAGATCTACAATTTTTAGTACCCATTTATATTATTGAGATTATTTTTCATCCAAAATCTTAAGTGCACTATTTTCATACGTCTTTGAGACGTAAACACTACAACAAAATTGGTGACTCTGCTGGGGATTCTCTGGTTGTTGCTAATCACAAAATGGGCAACTCCAGTAGGTTTATACTTCAAATCCAAAAGCTTGGGTGACCTTCAATTTTCTATTTAGGGTTTCTTTTTTTTCAATTCTCTTAATTTTTCCTAGCTTTTTAACCCAATATCTATTAAATTTTTGACTTTTGCAAGCTTTTTGGTCATTTCCACAGGTCACAGGTACTAGTCGCGACAAAGGCGACATTGTTTTTCGAGAATTGCTGACCAGGATCCACGGAGCAAAAATTGTACTTTTTGGCCCTAAAAGTGTGATCTGGAGGTGAGAACGCACTTATCAGCCCAAAAAATGTGATCCCAACTAGTAAACAGGTCAGTGCCTGCGATTTTTGGCTTTTAGGGTTTTTCTCAAATCTGTTTCTGACTTTTGCAAAGAGCTATCTATTGGGTTGTCTGACCTTTGTCTCATCTGTCATAGGCTATGGTCTACCTAATTTACTCGACAAAATCAAATTTAGTCCCCTAGGGCTTCTAGTATGCTTTCACCTTTATAGGAGGAGTTTAGCTGAGTGAGTAGTTTCAATTTCTATAGCACTTTTAGGCATAATTTCTAGAGCTATACCATTATGTTTTAGATCTATAAAGGGAGGTTGTCACCATCCATAGTTTCACATTACAACTTGTCTGGTCCTTGGCCTTAGGGTCTTGGTTTCCCTAAGTGTTTCACCCATCTCCCTATATTTTTGCAGTGAATTTCCTCTCTGGTTTTTTGTTCTTGCCGCACCACTTTCTAGCAACTTAGTGTCACTTGATCCCTATCACAATGAAATTCAGATTTGTTGACCTTTTTAGTGTATTTTCCATCAATTTAGACACCAAATAGCATAACATTTGAAAACCCAGCTTGGGTGAGGTTTAGTTAATTATTTTGTTGTTCATTTTCTGTTGTTAATTTTAGTTTATTTTCAACAAGCTTTTTTATTTTTTACAAACATGATTTGGGCTTAATCAATAAATACACTCACACATAGAAGCAAACCTTAAATGAAGGGTGCTTCATTTACACTGCCAAGCCAAGACTTAAGATAATAAATTTATCTCCCCACATCAAGAAAAAGATATATTTCTTATCTCCCTTGACCATTTTCATGTCCCGTGTGTCCTACCATCATTGCACTACCAAGGCGTGTCTTGCGAAGACTAGTATGCCTTCACCCCTCATTTTTGCTTGGGAGTATTACCCCTCTACATTGGATTCAAGTTCATAGCCCTCTGAGTCCTCACATCGAATATGCTCCTGGTCCTTTTGATTCCTCATCTGATTCCAAGCCTCCTTCACCGCATATCATCACCATGTTTGGACCCATAGTTGGTGCAGGAACCCATCCTGGTGTTGGCTTAGGTTCTATCATGGTGGTCAGATCAAGTCGAACAGTCTGAGGAACCATTTCGTCAGCCCCCATGCTCACCTTTATTGTTGGGTTAAGTCTACCATATTTTAACCAGTTGATAAATCACCCCATACACCATGATGCTGGTTGGCCCTATATGTCGACTAAGATTCCCTACGACATCCAAAATTTTGAGGGTAATACTAGAGAGGATCCTACCAAACATGTCTAATATTTCCACATGTGGTGTTCATCTGATTCCATAACCAATGACTCCATTCGTCTTGAGGTCTTCTAATGCACGTCCACTAGACTTGTTGCAAAATTGTATGTAGAACAACCCTCCTCATCTCATTCCAGTTTGACGATGCTTGCTAATGTGTTCCTTCCATATTTCCACTTACCACAATGGTATGACACTGGTACGAAGTTATTGACCACATTCCATCATTCCTTTGCCACTTGCTTTTCTCACCATGTTCAAGAGTGACATCAAAGGACGAGCACATGTCGTGCCCCACCTTTTGAAGACTGTGTCTATCTAGTTGTTCCTTTAGAGCCTTTTATTGGCCATTGGGAAAGATGTTGCATCCCATTTTCCTTAGATTGAGGAAGAAGCTCTCCAAGCCACTCTGAGATATGATCTGATTTATGCACAAGACAGTTATTTTTATACCGTCATTCAAGACGTCCGTCGTCCTAAAAGTTCTAATGAACAAGGGGCATCTCACACTGCAGATGGTATCGTTGGATCTCTTTCACACTCTTCACCATATACTCAACAAATTTATGGCTAATTATAGGGGGGCATCAGTTCCTCCAACACCTATGCCCCTCCTACTAGCAACATGTTCCTAGGACCCCAGCCCGTCTACCAGACTGTTGTTCCTCCTTATGCACAGCCGAGTTCTCTAGCCCCTCAAGCATTAGCGTCGTAGCCTCTGATGAATCCTCAGCCCTAGCAGCCATCGCCCCCTCTAGGCCAGGTGTTGGTGCAACAAATTTCTACCAATCCCCAAAATTTGAAGAAAAATAATAAAGGGAAGGGTAACTAGGGTAACCAGAATAATCATGATAACTAGCCTAGTCAACCACAGGGGAACTAGCCTAATACCAAGAACCAGCAATAGGGTGGCCACCCCAAGAAGAACAAGTCTATTCATATGAAAAATTCTTGTTCATTTTGTGATGTACATGCCCATTATACACGAGTGTCCTCTCTTACCTTCGATACGCCAAATATGGGAAGCTCAAGCAGCTTGTAGAGCTCAACAATCACCTTAGAATTATGTGCCATATCAACCAACAGTGCTTACAAATCCATTCCCTCAACAAGGTTTTTTTACTTCTCAACCTTAGCAAGGTCAAGCAGCCCATATTCCCCAACCTTATGGTCTCGGTGACTACCAGATCCTCATGATGGATTCTGACGAGGTCAATACCTCCGATCAAAAGCGAACTCCTCAGCACTCTATTGCTACCATCTCAGTCGAGTCCTCTAGACCCACCCCCCAGGACATCCTCAATTTGTCAGTGCCTCTCCTCTATTCCCACTAGGAAGTATTTCTCTAGGCCTCAACCATCCGGGAGCTATTCTGTTGGGACATTATCCTGCCAGCCAAATATCTTTCTTATTCCCCCCTATAGGAATGTTTTTTGTAACTATCATGGCTTCTCTCAACCTTCCTAACATGACTCTCAAGATCCCAGTATGGTACATCGACCCCCTAGCAAACATTCTACCTGGTCAGCCAAGACCATATCATGCTTTGACCCTGGTTCAACTGGTCCCCTTGAACCTTATCGCTGCTTCAATTCCATCACAACCTCAAAAAGAATCAGTTCCTGTTATGAAAGAATCCTAGCAGGGGGGAAAGTGAAAAGGAAAGATTCAAAAGGCAAGGCCCACCAAGCTCCTCTAGCCCCTAAGGACCCAAAGCTGACACCATCATGTGATTTTTGTAAAATCATTTGACACACCACCAACAATTGTCTTGAACATACTCAACTTAAACCTTTTGTTCATGAAGCATTCCCTGAGTTGAATATTCTGGAAGTCCATGTTAACTTATCGGTCCCACTTAAAAAAGTCAAGTGATCTTCATGGTCACTAATCCCATTATTTCCCTTGTGTCAATGAATTTTGCGGTTTCCTTGGGGTGACTCACGAATACGAGGCCACTTGTAGTGGAGCCTCTACTCCTCTACCTATGGATTCTAGTACCACAAGTCAACCAGAATAGGGAGACTCTGGCCCAACTATTGTGATCCCTCCCCTCAATGTCGAGATGATAGACACCATGGTCCATATCCTTTACCTATCATCATCCTTGAGTTCCTCGCAGACAAAAATTTTTGATGTTTCTATGCACACTTCTATCTAACCTCTTTCAATAGAATCCTAGGTCTCAACATCCGTAGATCCCACATCTACCTGCTTGTCATCTACCATTACAGACGATGTGTATGTGAACCTTCTTTCTGAGGTTGATGCACCAGGTAACATCGCCACATCATTTAGTTATTCTTCCTCCCATATGTTCATATCTCACCATGATGAGGAGACCATGGAAGCCATGTCTACCCCTACACTTAAGTAATGGGGAATTTCTTCAAAGGATTTTGAAGGCCTTCTCCTTCCAAATTCTCCCCATGTGCTCTACGTCAAGAAATTTTTCTCATAGTACATCCCTTTAATTTGCATGTCTTTATTTATTCCATGAAGTTAGGTAGATTGCATCATCTCATCCATTGTATTTTTCACCTTTCATATGGATCCATCATCCACATCATATAATGGTCATGCTGATGGTGTGAGTCACTTCTCTTGGAATCTAGCCTCGGGAGCATGGGCCAGTTTTACCCCCTTGCATATGTTAGTCCTTTAAAACACCATATGAATTGTATCTACCACCAATAATCATGTCAAATATGATGCAATGATAAGTTTTTTAGTCAATGCCCTCGCTCATTGCATCCTTCATCTTCATGTTCATTTATATTCCTTGCTACTTGTCATGCAATTGAATGGTGTGTATCATGTGAATAAACTAGTCCTATTTAGAAAATATCTTCGAGTTAAGATATTGGCACGTGAATTTGAAATCATTATGTTCATTCATCTTCCTAGATCCCGAAATAACTATGTATATGCCATTGCAAATAAAATTCTAGATTGGCATTTATCACATGCATACCACATAAGATAATCATAAACACAACACATGACAAACCATCATCGTCATATAAAATGCATAATCACATTATCTATCATACAAGCATTTGGAGCCCATCAATCCAAATGCATCGAGTATGCCCATAGCATACTGTGGGGGCACATAAGCCCCTACATCTCCTTATCATCCTTTGGAGGAACCCACGCCAAGTTGGGCTGAAATGCTTGAGTCCCTTTTTCAAACACTCACAACACAATGGCACTCCACAAAATCGTCCTGCTAGGGGGCATCATTCCCACCTTTGCATACCAGATCAATCCCCTCCATCATATATGCTTGTGGGCAGTATCCCATGCTTGAGGCCATCATGGTTTTCCCCTTGACATCTTCTCAACATAAGCCTCAGCCTAGATCCCACTAGATCTTAGTATGGCCAATTATCCTCACATCCCTTGGATAATTTGTCCTACCAGCCTCTTTGGCGAGCCATATGCACATCATATATTATAGACGTTTGATACCATGTCTTTAAATATTCTACTCTATACCACCTAGTTCCCATGTTTGACTTAGGGGGTGAGGATGATTCTAGACCCTCTCTAGTAGGTCATTCTCGTTTTCTTCTTCCCTTAATTCTTCACCATGAACCATCTTTCCAAGGATCATTAAGGCCATATTTATACAATTAAGGCAACTTCCCTAAAATTCATAGATCCCAATTTTGATGGTCAGCTTGTTTGCTATCATCTCCATAAGATTTAGGGCCTTCTCCTCATCTCGAATTGTAGGGAAAATGTACTTTATAGAAAAATCCATAGTTTTTTATGTCGCCCATAGCAACCAAATCATATCTCAGTTTTACAAATGATCAACACTATTGGAAACCTCTCATCGATTCTTATAATGGTTCTTTCTCAGTTGTTGATGATTTGACACTTCACCACGAAGTCATTTTTCCAAGAAGGATCACTTCGTGACCTTTCAAACTCTAATTTATACATATACGACACTTGTACCTTAGGGAACAACTTCCCTTAATACTTTTCATCTCATGTGCCGACTTTCGTCATGAGTAGCCATCATTTAATCATGCTTTCATGGTTCCCACCGGGCCTATTCTATGTGGCAATGTCATCAAGTCACCCTCGTTCAGAGCATTTGTGATGAGTCACCCTTGCATCCATGGAGTTTATTTCATGTCCCATTCTACATTTCACAGTATTCCATCCATATTTGCATATCGTTCATCCTGTTTTTCCCATTTTGGCCTCCAGTCATACTATCCCCATTCCCTCCAGAGTTGATTCAGTCGCTTCTAGGTTGACCATGCACTTTATGCTATCACAAAGGAAGTCATTTGTTTGTCCCTTAGTACCACTTTAATCATTATCTATAGTATTATCCCATCAGTCACATTACCGTTTTCCCTCATTCCTTAGTTGAGGATTCTCATTGCCTCATCTATCACGGGCCCTATTCTGTTGACAACAACTCATTTATTCTAGAAGAATAGCCTAGAGGGCAATGTATCTTGGTTCTAACTTCCATTCTTCCTCAGTACCTCAAATAGAGTAGAGGGACTCATTATTTCCCTTTGACTTGGTTCTTTCATGTTCTTGATTCATACACTTGATGCTCCAATGATGCAGCAGATTGTACCAGTGATTCGCAAGTGTGTGTGAGATGTTTTAGACCTCATGAGGGGGTGGCCCTTCAAGTAACCCGCAACATGCCCAAATGAATTCCTGTTATACTACAACCTCAAATGGACTTTCATAGAGGTTATGGGTTTGGTTCCTACTGATCAGAGTGTTCATATGCATGCACATCTCCTTCAGATGATCCATTCAATTTGTAAGGCCCTCCTAAGTTCAACAGACCTTCTTAGGTTGTTTCACCCTCCCTCCCACGCATCTTCTGAGGGAAGGGCCTTTGTATCTCATGTAATAATATATTATTGTATTCCATCCTAGCTCATATTTTTCCAGGTGCATTATGTATCTGGGACACATTGTATTATTTTCTGGCTCTGTTATGTTAGCACGTCATGCACCATTTAGCTTGTACTTTATTGCTCAGTTTATATTTCTAGGTGAACCATTATTTTTTTACTAAGTGTTACTGGGAATAGTGTCCACTTGAACTCTGCTATTGCCACTGAGATTCGTGGCTATCTTAGAAACAAACAAATAAAGTCTACTTTCTCTTTCCTTTATGAAAATAGATAGGAGTGGAACAAAGGAGACCAAGCTTAGTCTTGCGTTTGATTTCCTCTCCTTCCTAATAAGTTTTGTTGCTTCTGCTTTGTCTACCCAACTTCAAAGAGCACCTGTGGAATCACAACAACATACTACTATTGAAGAACAAAGATTTATATTCATAAATAACACAGGACCAGATGTGTTTTAACCATACAAATGCATATATAATGAAACATACAAGAGTATGGAGGAAAACCTGAATAGATTTATTAAGATGAAAAGTAGCAAGAGGATTACAACCATATGTTCTGACCCAACATCATACTCTAGCAAGTAGGCCCTTATTCACCTTAAGTAAAGCTTAGATCACCCAACTCTATGAAATTACACCAGAAAACCAACAACACTTCTCTATAAGATATAAAATTCCAGCGTCTAGATCTCTGTGATGAGGGATCCATATATAGATGATTATAGGGAGGTGTGTCATCTTCTGGGATCTTGATTAGTGTCCTCTATCTAATAGTTCTTGTTTCCACTTGGAGAATGATGATTTCTTACTCATCCCTGCTCGAAAATAGAGAGGCAAGTGTCAGAGGGGAAGCTTCTGGAAGGTTCCATGATCTTCCACCTCGCATTTTCTCCTTGCCATTTGTCCATTCTCAACCGTCGTACCCTATAGAGGAGAAATTTAGTATTCATTGCACCTTGTACACTGGGAAGGTGATATGCATCACACCCTCAGCACTGGGCTTTCAGTATGGTCCATTTTTGACCATTTATGAGCAGTTTTCAGTGGAGAACTTCTAGGAGATTATGTAATCAACTGACCTTGTTCCTTTAGGTAGTGAAGCAACACTTTTAGGGACTTAGGAGCCCTTAGTTTATGGACATTTATGATTGGGGTTGAAGTGCCCAAAATGTCTATAACAATTTCCCCCTAAAGCATGAGGTCGTTAATCTTTTTGATGTTGGGTGAAATGCTTTACTATGAGGATCCGAAGTTTCTTCGAGCTAGGAGGTGACCTGTAATAAGGTACAATCCAATACATTATTTTGACAACATTTTTTCATGATTTAGCTAAGGCGGCCATTCCCATGCTCAACTTTATAAATTCATTTTCATGCACATAGGACAGACAATCGTCTGTGTGACAAACTGATGATAGGGACTCACATCCTCTGATTTGGATGATCATCTATTTGGCAATGATGTACATTTGATGTCTTTATATTCCTGAATATATAGCGGCCCGGATGGATGAGACTAGATTCGGGGTCTTCAAAACTCGTTCAATCTTCACTTGGAGTACAAGTCAATCCATGTGAAAAATGTTTTGGAGTCGAACATGGAAAGACATCACCTGATTACCAGCCAATGATGTAAGTTGTTAACAGGCACGAGAGGAATCACCAATAATGACAATGACCCTCAAGGCACTACAGTACAATTCACGTGGTGTGAAAACGGACTTGGCATCGAACACCACGTAAAATCTCTTGGTCGAAGGCCATTGATGTAAACCTGTCGCCGAAAGTGAGAAACTTGCCATTGAGGCATGCAAGCTTCAAAGTACTAAAAGGGTTGTTCGTAAGTCAACTTCTTGGATAATGAGCTGATATCGATAAGAAGAGACTCATCATAGGAGGGCCTTAATGAATCCCACATCAACAACATGGAATGAATCAAATTATTTTGGAGGTGAAAACAATCTGACGATATAGGGTTCAGGCTGGTGGTCATGAAGGAATGGAGCATGAATGTATTGCAGTGGGTGAGACACAGGTGAATTGTCTGAATAACTTCTCTTGAACATATCTGCGACACTGACGATGGATTGGTAGCGTTAACCCCAAATATGGATGGTGTGACAAACCAATGGTGATGACCAGTGAACGAAACAACCCAACCTAGCATGGATGTGGAAGGAAAGTGTCATGTTCAAGAGTGACTTGCTATCAATAAAGTTTTTCCCAGTTTTCTTCCCAATTTTCCCCAGTCATTACTGACTAGTACCTTTTTATTTTTGTCAAGCTTGAGGAGGATAACATATTCTTGTTCTATAATTTTCCCTTCGGGCGAACCTGTCACTACATTTTAGCGAGCCTAGCGACAGTGACACTCGTTCTTGTCCATTTGGAAGAGTTTCTCGCTATTCGGTTTTAACGAGTTTAATGACAAAGATAACTCGGTCCCTTTCAATTTTAGAGAGTCTGAAAGAAATGGAAAGGAGACACCAATGATTATTTTTCTTCATATAATCCCTTAAGTCTGAAAAAGCGTAAAATAATACAAAAGGGATGAATTTTTGATAGTTTTAACGAGCTGACCAAGACAAGCGCTCAATCTTTTTGTGTAATAATCCCTCAGGTCCAAAAAGATTAAAATCTAGAAGAGGGATAGCACTTCTGATGACTTTAACGAGCCAGAGAGGCCAATCGCTCGGCAATCTTTTCATATTTTATGAGTCAGTTGAAAAGAGCTTAAAGGAGACTTGTTTTTGAGGAATGAGTGATGGTTTCGAATAACAGCTGATTCCAGGTAATTTGGAATTTCCCAATCACGGTAGTGTCACAAGGATGACTAATAGAATCACTCTTCATAGATTTTCCTCGAAGGGGTAAACAATCATATGGGGGTGAATGATCGGCTAAAAACAGAGTGGAGGTGATGATGAGAACACGACCAAGGCTAAAAAGCTAGCAATAAGGCATTCACAATGGTTATTTACTGGTTCAATTTTTAGTGAGCTTAAATGCTAGGGGAAAAATTTTCTCATGACTTATTTTTATTTTTTAATGAGCTTGAACTATGCGCTAAAACTGCTCGTGGAGGGTTTATTTTTTAACGAGCTTGAACCCTGCGGTAACATTTCTCGCCAGTCGTATGATAAGGATGTCTCATTCAAGATGCCATTTTTTATGGGGCTTGCACCCTTTGAAGCTTTGTCCCAGAGCCTGTTGCATGCATGCTAGGAACAACCAACTACGCCTCTCTACCTAACTACTAATATCATCACCAAGGCTAGGTAGCAAAATTTTTACTTTACTTTGCCGGTGCCTAGGTGGCCCCTGCAAAGATGAATGGTTTCGGCCACTCACCCGACCTAGGTGGTTGAAGTCAGCGGAATCATAGAGCTAATGTTAGCTGGTCATTTGTTTCCTTCTTACAAAAGGTTTGCATGCCCCCAGGTATAGCGAAAAATTCCCAGGTTACCATGAAAGTTCCACTCGCGTAGCAGACATAAAGCTCCCTTGGCGATGTCTACCGAAAGAGACAAAGAGGAGTGGCGTAGAGATACTCCACTCACATAACTTTAACGAAGGTATCTTATTCCAGCCTTATCCCATTTTCCTATAAGGACAGGTTCGTCAAACTAGTCATATATCCCTCATGGAAACCCACTCTATACCCAAGGTTTCCCTGTCGAAACAAACCAGGGTGCATGCCCCCTGGGTTTCAGTCACATCCTCCTGAGTCACTCGTGCTCATCAGGTGGATAGACTGGCGATCGATGAGACATTCCTTACGTGAAAAGACCATTTAGGGATGGAATTTGACTATTTGCAATGTATGAACCGAGGAATGACATTTGGTCTACGAGGTTGACCATTCCGCCTTCGTGCAGAAAACACATTACTCTAAAGAGTGAGGAGACGATGGCTCCCATGCAATAAATATAATCGCATCCAAGGAGTAGGTTATAATCCAAGGTTCCTTGAACTACCATCACGTTCATGTGAATGGTTTTCCTTCTCAAAGTAATGGGGGCATTTGGAAGGATCCCTAAAGGTCGACTGGTTCCTTTGTCAAAACCTGTCAGATTTCTCATTTCAGGCAAAAGCGATGGTGAACCAAGAGCTTTCCAAGCAGTTGAGAAAAGGATACTCACAGAAGCCCCTTCATCAATGATGGTACTAGCCAGAACCATTCTGTAAGCTTGTATAATGATTTTGAATGGTACACTAGCTGGTAAACGGGGTCTGCCTAATAGATTGCAGTCGAAGGAAATGACTAGGTTGCTTGGTGGTGGGAGCGAATAAATGCCCGGATATGACTCTGATGAACTTCCTTCCTACAATAAAGGAATGAGAGGAGTGCTCCCAAGTTCATCTGAACCTGTGTTTATGAAAAGAATTTGAATAGTGTCATTCTCTTTCTCTTCAGTGATAATATCATTTGAAGATGAACACTCTAAAGGCAAGACCGGGTCAACTGCCATCTCGACCTTTTGACTTTCGTCTGGTATGGATTCAGAGGGTTCATTTTCAATGATAAACGCTTCAGCCGACCACAATGACAGGCCAGCCGGATTTGAAGAGCCCTAGGAAGGACAACAATCAAGAAATCCCTAAGTCCTTGAAGTGGGGGGCGATGGGAAATGGCTTCAATTCAAAGGATGCGACAGCAGGCTCGACCAAAGTAGTTACTATTGAGAGGGCACCCAATAAGTAAATTGAGCATTTCAAATTTGTTCTATGGGTCACTTAATCCCCCTCAACACCCTCGGGGGAAAGAGGTCCACACCATGAATGCAATATAGAGAATGAAATTCTGAATTAAGATTATTATCCACCACACAATGAATGCTCATATAATGAACCACCAACCATTGATGAATGCCACTAGGTCCTTCATATCAAAATACCACACTGTAGGAAGGGCGACTTGAGGTTTGAAGCAGTTATAAAAGGCCTATAGTAACGTAGATAGTACGAAGTGGGAGGTGTTTCTCAAGGATGGATAGTTCCATGAATTTGAGGTAGTAATAGGGGGAAGTTGGCTCAGTGAAGCTCCATCGTAATAACATCATTGAATTCATTGTTTTCCAGTCATTCATTATATATGTAATAACACTATAATAGTGAATAGTGTCCAAAGAGGAGCAGCACTCGAAACAGCAGGAGCCCTCGATCTGGTATAAGTACTCTGCGCATCCCTTATTCAGGACCAAGGTATACCGAGCCTGTTCATTATGCAGGAGCGTGTTGGATCATATTTCTCATCTAACCTCAGGAAATAGAAGCTTATTATATCAATCCCACTTCGGTCAGCTGGCGCAACATTAAAGAAGGGCCCAGTCGAGGGCCATATAGAGAGAGGGAGGGCATGTAGCGTCCGTCTGTGGGAGGGCAGAGCATGTAGGCGGTAAGTATCTGGAGTAAGGCAGGGCAGATAAGATACTTGGCTTGAGGGCCACTGTTAGTTCTAAAAAGACAAGTAAGGCTTAAGACGACAGATTGAGTTCCATGCTCAGATATCACTGTGAAGCTCTAGGTAGTAGTGATAACGGATGCCTATACAGGTGCCGGGACCAGTGGACTAAGTTTAAGAAATGCCACCAGGAGCAGAGACGATAGAAGCATAAAAAATGAGAGTTTCACCACCATGGCAGATCCAAATCCATATTTGAAGCATCCGTCATAGACCCGGTTGTCTCACCACCATAAGTTTGATCCGGACCCCATTCCAGGTCCAATTGATCAGGAACCACTTAGTTTGCAATGTAAGTGATCCTTACCCCTTACCTTACCTCCAGCACTCACACTCATAGTTCTCGACGCAGGTGGAGATCCATATCAAAATTGAAAGACCCCACAAGCATTGGATAGTCCGTTACAAAGCAAGTTGACCGGGCGGGGTGGATTCAGTTCTTTCCGAACTCGATATGCTCAGGTAAGGTATAACCCAGAAAAAAGACACTTTTCCCTACCTTCCGTAACATTACAGGGCTTTGCTACAGTTAAATTCCGAACTCACACTTTCTTCTTGCGAATGCTAGCGGGATTTCACTTGCCAACTGATCCTTATGCATTTAGATACCTGGCTAGTGACCGAAATGAAATCGTTTTTTACGTTATACAAAGAAGCAACACTTCGCCTAGTGATCTATGGAGTTATGGCTTGCTTATTTACTTGGCTGACTTTATAGAGGTAGGAATTCCCAACAGTTTCACCTTCAGGGTGGGGCCTATCAAGTTCTCCCACATGAACCTGGCCTTACGAAGATGGTAAATGAAGTAATAGAAGGTGGAAGCGATGATAGGAGCTTGCTCTATTGACCAGTGGAGGACTTGGCAATAGTTTTTTATATCCAGGAGGAAGTCGTAGCGGTGAAGCAGGACGGTCATCCAAAAATCTTTTAGCTTCGTCAAGGAAGGGACAATGGTGGATGACGTGATTGCCTTCATAGAATTTACAAGGAAATCTGGGATTCCTTTTTTGTCCGGGTGCTTCACTTTCACTGGTTGATGGTGTGCATTCAACATGATCATCAGAGGTTGACGCCATCGGATTGTGCAAACGAGGAGACTAGTCCCTTAAGATCTGAGGGATGCAAGGAGAATATCGGTGATAGTGGTCTCCATTGCAAATGACACAAGGAGATTTAGGTTTCAACGGTGTGGTGTGAGGATTTTCACTAGATGACGCTTGGTTGCCCCCTTTCGATTTTGGTTCCTTCTTCTTCTTTTCCTTTTTCTATTTCTTCTTCTTCTTCTTCTCAGTCACTTGATTTTTAACTTTATCGGCTTTATCAAGTGAAGAGGAAGGAGGAGAAGGAGGATCAGACAAGGTAGAAGGTTGGGAGGACACTCTAGTGTCATCTAGTTGTTGACTTGACTGTTCAGGAATTACGGGATTCTGAACAATAGAGTTAGAGAAGAGCTAGACAGGCAAACCAATTGTCAACCCTAGAAGTGACAATGTGGCCATATGGGGTGCACCAACATCTCCCCAAGAGGAGAAGGGACTAGGATTTCCTCCAATGGGAAATCCTTGGTTGGTAGACTCCATTTTCTCAACCTAAAGACCAACGAGGGAATTTGTGATGTTATTTGGATTAAAATAAATTTTAGACGCTTTGACACAACTTGCTTTTTCAATTTTAAAGAGTCTAGAAAAAACAAAAGATGATTCTAGTCGCCTTCGATTTTTATTGAGCCTGAAGTGACAAGTGCTCAGAGGACCTTTTCCTTTGAGTCTGAAAAGGAGAAAAATGGACTTCTCTGGAGATCTAGGCAGAGAGGATTACCAAACCAATTGCAAAACTGTAGAATAGTTTTTACGGTATGACAATCAATCTTCCTGAATGCTGTGTTCAGTGCATTCTGGTCGATAGGGTGGCAGACATGGCTTCCTAACGATAAAGGATGCAGCCTATTGTTGTCTCCCAAAATATACTCGACGGTAGGTGGGAGCACAAGTCCGTACTGGAACTTGTCACCTCAAAGTGCAGGAATCACCCAACCAACAATGAAAACAACAGTTACCAGGTTTTATGATGTCGGAATACGTCTCTAGCCTAGAACTCTAGATATTGTGTGTTAGGTTCCAAAGCGTTGTTAGATTCGTTAAATTATTTTAAGTTGAGCTTGCTTAAAAATTTACCTTTCATGTTCACCACGTGATGTGTATACAATTCCTAAAATGCAATCTAGGATGACAAACAAATGTTTAATCTTCTTTTGGCAATGAAAATCCTAGCTACTAATGAAAGAAAGTTAAGAATCTTTCTGCAAAGAGCACAGAGCACATGCTAAATGCACTGTCCTAAATCAAACCAAGCAGTGGAAATGCAAATGCACATGCATGTATTTGTTTTCAGACTTCTTAATGTATCAATGATGATAAGAAAGCTATGTGCAAATCTTAATCACTTTTAAAGCGACAATACTCAACAAATTTCTTTTCAAAATGGAGTGAAGGTAACAGAGACACTTTGCGATTTTGAAATGAAAATTGTTTTTTGACACATTAGAAGCTACTAATTCAAATCATATGTAATATTAACTATATAATCGACTATTAAGAACAATGGGATTTTCTTCTAAAACTGAAAACGATATCTACGACACTTTCAGATCCAGAAACGATAGTTCGACTATGCTACTTTCTGCAAAAGAGAACTGAAAATGATGCACAATACATAAAAACACTTACAGTTCTTTGCACTAAGGAGGTAGGATAATGCAAGAAAAGGGAGTTTTCACAGATATACACTGACTACAAATAGCAAAAATCCTGAATAGGACTGAAAACATTGAGAAAAAACCACAGTCTGAAGGTAAAGTTAACCTACCCTGACCATCGCACCTGTCACGCTGTGAATTTAGTATGCAGCGCACCTACTGCACTCGAGAAGTGCGATGCATACAGTCTGCCTTGAAGGCAGGCTGCAATGGTACCAGTGTGAGACTTTAAACAAGTTTCCACTCACAGTTTGCAATTCAGTTTAGGGATTTAGGCCGAGCAAGTAATGTTCAGTATATGTAAAACACAGGGGTGATCTAAAGAGTTTACTAGAGCTACCACTTAGGGAAATTAGATTGTTTGCAGATTAATTGTTTAATTCATAAACAAAACCTAGAGATAGACTGAAGTAGCATTGATCTACTTTTCATTTGTATAACAAATGTAGTTCGAAGGCTAGCTAGCTTGGCTTCAGGCTCCGTCTATAAGTTTATAAAAGAAACAAAGATAGATAGGCTAAGAAATAATCTAGTTGCTCCCCAATGGAGTCGCCATTTTGTTACCAAGAATAATGTCCACTCGGATCCTGCTATTCCCACTAATATTGGTGGCTATCTTAGAAACAAACAAGTAAAGTCTACTTTCACTTTCCTTTGTGAAAATAGATAGGAGTGGAACAAAGGAGAACAACCTTAGTCTTGTGTTTGATTTCCTCTCCTTCCTAATAGAGATTTGCTGCTTCTACTTTGTCTGCCCAACTTCAAAGAGAACCTGTGGAATCACAGCAACATACTACTATCGAAGAGCAAAGATCTATTTTCATAAATAACACTGGACCAGATGCGCGTTAACCATACAAATGTATACATAATGAAACATACAAGAATATGGAGGAAAACTTGAATAGCTTTATTAAGATGAAAAGTAGCAAGAGGATTACAACCATATGTTCTGACCCAGCATCATCCTCCAGCAAGAAGGCCCTTCTCCACCTCAAGTAAAGCTTAGATCAACCAATTGTATGAAATTACACCAGAAAACCAACAACAATTCTCTATAAGATTCAAAATTCCAGCCTTTGGATCTCTATGATGAGGGATCCATATATAGATGATTATAGGGAGGTGAGTCATCTTCTGGGATCTTGATTAGTGTCCTCTCTCTGATAGTTCCTTCTTCCACTTGGAGAATGATGATCTCTTACTCATCCCTGGTCAAAAACAGAGAGGCAAGTATCAAAGGGCAAGCTTCTGGAAGATTCCATGATCTTCCACCTCACATTTTGTCCCTACCATTTGTCCATTCGTGACCATCGCACCCTATAGAGGAGAAATTCAGTATGCATCGCACCTTGTACACTGGGAAGGTGATATGCATCGTACCCTCTGCACTGGGCTTCTAGTATGGTCTAGTTTTGACCATTTATGAGCAATTTTCAGTGGAGAACTTCAGGGAGATGATGTAATCAGTTGACCTTGCTCCTTTAGGCAGTGAAGCAACACTTTTAGGGACTTATGAGCCCTCATTTTATGTACATTTATGATTGGGGTTGAAGTGCCCAAAATTGTCTATAACACTAAGTTATCTCAGTTGGTATGGGTATGCCTCCCCCACCTCATTGAGGTCTAGTACCACAACATAAAAGGAGACTTGCATGAGTCTCATCCCTTTGTCCCTATTCTCTTTCAATTCATCTTTATTGGTATCTCTCTCTCTCTCTCTCTCTCTCTCTCTCTCTCTCTCTCTCCCCCTTGTGTTGTCTAGTGATTGTGTATTTACAACGTACTTCCATCATACATTTTTCTCCTAAAATTCATATGTTGGCAGGACAATTTGTTATTACCAAAAAAATAATCATCTAGCCAAATTTACTAGATGGATCGATGTACACCATGTAAAGAAAATTTTACCATGATAAAATTGCTTTCAGTGTGAGAAATTACTTAATAAACCACCTTTGTTAAGTAATTTATAGTTAAACCCCTGAACAATAATTAAATAAGTCATTATTTATTTGATTTCCTTCCAAGAATAATTAATTAAACCTTTGTTCAATTATTATTCCTAGTCATATTTGACACAATCATGAAAAATAAACACATAAATCATTAATTATCTTATTTTTCTCTAAGAATAATTAATTAATCATTATTCTTTGTCAGATTTGACTAAATCCCTGAGGCATAATTAAATAAATCCATGTTTATCTATTACTCAACTAATTCCTTGAGATAGTAAATAAATCATTTATTTATTTATTATTCCTAAGTAAAAGCTTAAATACTTTTTCCCTCCTAACGAAATATAATAAAATATTACAAGTGGTTATTCCAAGAATAGGATCAATAATATTTTATTATTGCTGATTATTTGAGGATAACTCAATATTTTGTTATAAATAGAAGGGTTTTCCATTCATTATTCACTTTTGATTATTTTCATTGTTGCACTCAGTGTTGTAACTCTGATTATTTTCATTGTTGCAGACCATATTTTTACTGGGTTTTCACATTATAGACGAGAGAGATCCTACACAAGTTGGAGATCTTTGAGGAAAGCTAAGAACCCATCCCATAGAGGGGAACCAGTAACATTTATCTGTTCTCTCCATATGTGTTCTAGTAAAATTATTCTTTACATATATGGTTTCCATTGGATGATTGGAGTTATTACTCTTTCTTTTTTCTTTTTAACTATGACTGTGGCATATATCCAGACTTTCGCAGGTATTGGTCCTATCAGTTTCTATAGATCTACAATGTTTAGAAGCCATTTATAATGTTGAGATTGTTTGTCATCAACCATCTTATGTGGGTTCTTTTCGTACATCTTTGAGAAGAAAACACTACAACATTGGGATATATGGTAAATATTGCGAAATCCATGGTTGGTTTTGTTGCAACTTCCACACTCATTCTTGGAATATGGGATGGGGTGGATTGGCTGAAAGGAAGAATTGGTTCATCCCAATCTATGGTTGGGTGGTACTTGGAAGTCACAAACCTTGTTGCAATTTTCATATGTTAATAAGAGCTCCTTCTCCTTGGTATTTCACGTGTAAATGTACTGTTTCATATGTGTTTTTTATGGTTGTTATATCCTTGTTATTTCTATTGGTTATATGTCGGTTATAATAATGTTTTATGTCAAACTTGATGTTTTCCTCCTATCATATTTTGATTAGAAAATGAATGAACAATGAATATATGACCTAATAGATGATATTGCAGCTATTATGATGAGGCATCAATGTTTCCTTATGAATCTCAAATAAGTATGAGACCCACATGTTCAGATGTGTATTTATAACCTATAGATTTCATGTTCATGATATGTTTGACGGAACGTCTGTCATGACTAGGCCTTGTTAGGTATAGTTTTTGTCTAAGATTTGTATGGAAGGATTTTTCTTTATGTCATTCATGATTTTGGAAAGTGTAATTAATTTTTGCGCAGAGGTATAGATCCTATCCTTAAAAGATGGCTTAAATTCCATGGTCATAGGCACAAAACTAGGTGAAAAAGACTGTAATCACTCCCTTGTAGGCATCATGCATGTGGCCAAAGTGTTTCTGTTGAAATCAAGTAGTGTTGTGCCAGCATTTGGGAGATGAAGGTGTTGAAGAAAGAGGTTTAATTTAGGGTTTGGGCACTTGGAAGGGTTGTCTAGCCCTTGGGGATCCTAAAACACCTAATAGGGATTCATTAAGGGTTTTGGCTTGTCGATTCCACTTCCTTAAGGTGATCTAGGAAGTTGAATAATATCATAGTAAGTCTTCATCACATATTTAGCCCGACAGGCTGGTAACCTGGGTAAATCTAGGAGGAGGGTGTTACACCATTGCCACACATCAAACAAACTTCAAATGACCCTCTTGACCCAATACTTGTATATTTTAATTCATAGTTATTAGAGACTTTTCCCTTTTTCTACCATCCAATGTCTAGTGATAGTCGTGATTCTAACATAGGGGAAATGGGTACTTCATTTCTATCCACATCTAGAGTGTCATTTTTTAGTTACTATTTAACACTATTTCATGTGATAGTCCCCACTAGTTGAAGTTTGATTGAACCTCTCTTATCACAATGGGGCATGTCACCAGACACTATTGTAATCCTAACATGTTTTCCTAGTTTGTTTATTTCCTTCCTTATCCCTAGATTTATGTTTACATTGGGTGAAAATATGAGTCAACCCATGGGGTCTGTATGGTTTTCACTTAATTCATATATCACTAGGATCATGACATTGGGTACGGGTCAATCATATTCAATGAACCTTCCAAGAAGTTATACCTTTATCCCTGGTCAATCTGGGGGAAATATTATTTTTAGAGGGAACCTTCAAACCTTAGGGTAATTCTATGTTTGGAGGAATGAATTTATCTATAGGTTTTCAAAACTTTGAACGGGCTAATTTACCTCATGAAAATTTCCTTACTAGTGCCACTATGCCCATAAGTTTCCCAAGTTACGATGGTGCTTTTGCACTGGGAGGTATTCCTTCTAGTGTTGGTTACAATCCCATAAATAGTCACACTTTAGGTACTTCTTTTGTCTCTTGGTGAAATCATCCTTTCACTAAATGGCTAGTTCAAAGCCTTGACACTCCAGTTCAAGTGAACCTTTTCGTCAACTCTCTTCTTCTAGAAACTTTATTATGGGGTATCACAAGTTCTATTTGGGGATTTTTCTATACTTTCATACCAATTTAATCAATGTTGCTTCCTTTTCCATAATTTCCTTATTTTATAGGATTGGATAAGTGAGCTAATGATGCCATATTCCATGGTCCTAGGTGGCCTCTAAATTCCTCGAAATTACCATCTGACATTCCCAAATTTGAAGGAAATCCTTAAAAGAACCTGCCCACACACATCACCACCTATTATCTATGGTGTTATATTAATTCTTTGGTGTTTCATTATCTGAGGTTGTATCTCTTACAAAGAATCGTGACTGGTGATGTAGAAAAATGGTATATTGAGTTGGATAAAGCATCATATAACGACTACTACCTTGGTGAAAACATTGTTGAATCACTTTTAGTTACCTTTGTAGTAAGAAGGTGGCACTAGTATATTATCTACCTTTGAGCAAGATAACTCAAATAATAAATTTGATCACATTTATGAGTGGGGGAATAGAAAGAAATTTATTAGGAAAAAATTCCATCACCAAGTGTTCAAATATTTCTTTACCTGATCCTTGCAAAAACCTATATCTAGGGATGTCATTATGGAAAGGGAAGCTATTCAGGAAAAAGCCATTATATGTGCCCACGATATTGAGTTAATTTATACACATTTGATTTCTTTATATCCAATTATCCATAATGATTCCCATACTTCAAATGAACCTCAAAGGCTTAGATTTGGACATCATTATGACGTTGTAATTGGTTCCATCTCTTCTAACATCATGAGCTAGTTAGTTACTCAATTGGGGAAATTCATCGTTATTTCACAAGCCCTAAAATATATGCCTAGTTCTTAACAAGACACATATTTTGAGAGAACCACCAATATTCTTATCATGCACTCCTTGAAACCAAAGAATCCTTAGAAACCTAGTGGGAAAAGGAAGAAAGACAAGTAGAAATATAATTCTAAACTTCCTCAAGAGACTCAATAACCACAACACAATGAGGGGGATGGAATAAATGAATAATGCAGGAAAGTCAAATTTCATTGAAAGATTTGTCAAGGGGATCACTTAAATCATGAATACCTAATAATGAATGAGACTCATCACTTTCTTATGAAACCTAATGCTATTCAACCAACTATTGTTTTGACACATTTATTAGTACATCATATATACCAAAAATCCAAAAAACTATATTACTAAAAAAAAAAAGATTATATGGTCTCATTTTTAGCCAATCCATGTTTTATTTCTTTCATTAAGAGACTTAACCATGGGTATAGCCCTTTAGGATAGCTTTTAGAGGATAGGATGGTAGTTTTATTGCAACATCCACTCAACCTTAGGTGCATTTTTCTTTAGCCTGGCGTGTAGGGACAGTTCTATCCCTACCATTTCCATTGCATCATTAACTATCAATGCCATCTCCATTCCACCTTAGATTTATTCCTAGCAGGTTGTGGAGTTAACCACTCTATAGTTTCACATTGTAACTTGTGTGATATAGTTTTCCTTCACATGGATAGTTTATTTTACCACCTTCTTTCTTCATTTAATACCATACAGTTTTCCTTCACATTCTTGTGTGGTAGATATTTCATTCAAAACCATGTCTCGTAAATATTCCTTTCACATGCATCCCCCATCAATCGACACAAAAAGAGATGATGAGAATGGCTGAAGTCATGAAGTAAAACTAATAGAAAGATGGCCAAAAAATAAAGGTCAACAAAGACTGCATATGAATTATTGAGGCTTAAACTTCCCTTGAACATGTAAAAAGATGACACAAATGTCACTAGGAAGTATTAAATAATGAGAACCATGTGGTATCATACCATAATGGAAGAAACATTTAAGAACACTTCATAGTGATTGGAAGAGCAACCAAGAAAGGAGTATAATCAATCATATGTATGATACAATTTATAGGCAAGAGAAAACCCAATTGTATGGTCATGATGCAAATAGGTGAAATGTTCAATGGTGAAACGACTAATGCTACCATTTTGAAAAATATAATAAGAAAAATGGTATCCCCTGTTTTCAACTTTTATTTGTTGGGATCTCCTTCATAGTTTAACAGTACATAATAGAAGACAAGTAAGCTTAGTAGTTCATTTTTTCTTTTCATTTCTAGAAATCCAAAAACAAAATAAAAAAGGTACTTGATAAGGTTTCTTCTTTGTAGTTTAATGATCTCAAAGAAGAGGTAGCAATTTTTTCAATATAGGGCTTTTTTTTCATGAGGTTTTAATGAGCCTAAAAGAGAGATAAGAGGATGCTCAATACCCTTCAAAAGTTGGAGGAGATCCATTTTGAACCATCTCCTCCAACTTCTTAATTGAAAAAGTATGGATGATCCCCAAGATCTTTCAATTCCAGCAACAAAAATTCCATTCACACTTCAAGTTGGACTGAATAAAACTAATATGTAATTGAATCCCACGCAAATGAATGACAAACTTCAAAACCAATATTACCACCTTGGACTGTTCTACTTTTCATTATTTGATTAGGAGGCATGGTAGCTAGTACAAGAGAAAAATATTGACGATAAGTGAAAGTACCACGACCACCAAAACAACTAAATGGGTGAACCACTGACCCTACAAAATTAGACTGAAACACAACCAAATTATCCCTGAAATTCCACAACATGGGAATGAATTAGAGGGACACTTGAAATTCAATACACTCTAAAGGCATAAAGTAGAGATAATCCCACCAACATGGCACCACTCAAAAACTAAGAAGACCAAAACAACGCACAATACCACTCCAAAATATAAACACCATTCATGAATTACACACAGTGGTTCCAATATTAAATATATAATCGATGTCCACAATTGGGTAATCAAAATCCCATTTCACAAAAGTAGCTGGAAAAGGCTTACGCAAGATAAATCTAACTAGAACCTCAATTACATATCACACCTCAACTAGGAGAGAAGAGAAAACCATTTTTCTAAAGTGACATAGAAAAATAACCAAGATAGAAATAAACACAAATGAGATCTAGATAGGTGTAATTAATACCTATGAAATCACTATAGAGGAGGGGATAATATGAATGGAAAAACACCAATTAAAAGGCAGTCCAGAGCTTCGTGGCATGTAGAAATAGAATGAAAAACGTTAACCCAGCCCTCTCATAAAAATAAGGAAAAATAAATAAGGAGACATCTTTACCACTGGAGCCGAAAACTTCAACTCGCACACAAAAGCAGACAACAGTAAATCCCAAGCTTACAAATCTCATTGCATCAAAATACTAGAAAATGGAGGGTGAATATTTGACCTCACCTTCATTCTGTTGCACAATGTACCTCCACCAACCCAACACTACACTCATGCATTTATATCGATAGGACACTAGGTTCAAAGCCCAAGCCAACTTACCAAATCCATGTCACACCATGAAAAAACACCAATAAGTGTGATCTCATGATCAGGTGTTGAGTATTTAGCTCAAAAATAAAAGTTCTCATAATTACTTGAAAACTGAATGGTCGCGTCTGCCTCGGAAAAATGATCCCAGCACAACTCATTTCACTCAAAACCAAGTTCGTAAACGGGGGAATTTTAGAAAAAAAAAGTGCAGCCATTGCACAGTCAATAGTTAATATTACTAACATTGTAGGCGACTAGGCGGGTCAATAGGATGGTCAACTCCCAATTTTTTTTTGCCAAGTGTCATGTTTCTATTGGTTTGTGGGTTGGTGATGTGGCATGATTCTATTGGTTTAAGGTGGACCAATGTGGAGGGGACAAGCGGCAATCCTGAAGGCCACCACATGTCCCTGCCCAAAGGATCGGTGTCCATGACAGGCTTTACCAAAAATTTTGGGCAGGTTAGTAAAGTCAAAGTCATGACCTCGCCTCAATAAACTCCATGTTGCACCCGTGCTTTGCGACTTAACATACTATGGCTATGACACATATTTATATTGTATTATGTTTGTCGTTGAGGGTTAGGAGGGAGCCATCCCCCTCGCATTAAACATAAAATGCAACACCAACCATAACCATAACATTTATGTCACCTATGTGACATGTTCCATGAAGACTGCCAACATGTATGTTAATGGTTAGCCTAACCGTGCCATTAAAACACACTTAATGTTCCTATCCACCAATTAACATTTAATTAGTCCACCAGTTAAGCACGGTCGACCTAGTGGAGAATTCAACAGTGCTCCAGATTTGGTGATTCCTCCAGTTTTAGTGGGACTAGCTAGAGTTCCTCCAGTCTTAGTGGAGGTTTACTACGGGAAAAAAAATTGTTCATAAGATTTACAAAAATTGACCAAATTGGGATCAGGAAAAAGATGTGCGCAGATGGTTTTGGTGTTCTGAGCACAATGAAGCAGGTTTTAGGAGGAATAGATCATCATAAATAACACTTTTTCCATTATTGAGATCAAGGATAATTTTAGGGGCGAATGTTCGCCCTTTGGCGAAATTAAGGGGTTTTAAATTTTTAGTGGGCGAATATTTTGT
>APFE031123188.1:66676-120050 GCA_000404065.3 Pinus taeda
AAAATCGCCTTCCATTTTTCCTATATACCATGGAGATTCGCCCATTTATTATATTTATAAATTTAGGGGGGGTTCTTAAAATTTTCCCTGATTGAGATAATACAGAGGCCCAACCATGGAAGGTGAACCAAGGAGAGGTAGCCAAGGAGGGGTGAACTCCTTCATCAAAACATTGTGTTAAGTGTTCATCTTGATGGTTTACTATACATTTGATTGTTGATGTTCAACACTTGTTTTTCATACTATTTTTCTCGTGAATTTAACATAAAGATTGATAAATTTACATGTTGTATTTCATATACACCATAATGAAACCTATGCACATGAACCAAATGTTAAGCATTTGTTTTTAAATCTGAAGTTGAAATTAGCATAGCAAAACTAACATTCAACAACAAATCAAGTTGGTATCGAAGAAACTGGTTATTTGCTTGATTTCTTGAGTTTTTTGCAAGTAGGGTTTTAATGGTTGCAAATTTGTTATGCTTACAAGGTTAAAGTTACAAAGAAGAGAAGGGAAAATATTGGTTGCAACTCCTGAGGTAATTCCCAGAAGAAGGAGACCCACAAGGTCACAATCTCCACCCAAAGTTTCAATCCTAGTTGCACTTGAAGCACCTCAAGTTTTACCTTCAATTCAGAGTGATGAGGTACAATAAGTACCAAAAGTTGAGCTTGAATCCAAATCCATCATGTCTACAGCAAGTGAGACTGAAGGTCTTTCAGAAGAGGAAGAATTCAAAAAAGGTTTTTGTGACTTAACTGACATGATTATAGTCCTTTATGAAGAGAGGAATACTAGAATGGTGGGAGAGAGTTTTAAGCCCCCACATGGATAGGGAAACTATGGAGATAAAAAAAGCATGATAAGAAGGATTCAAAGGATAATGGAGGAAATCCTCCTCCATCTCCAATATCCTCATCATCCTCATCATCTTCATCATTATCATCATCTCAAATAGCATCATCTTTGACTAACACCACAAACACTGTTCATACTCATTCAAAATCCCCAAAGGAAAAAACTCCCTTACTCAAATTGGAGATTAAGTTTGAACTTCCCATGTAAAATGGTGAGGTCAATGTAGAAAAGTTAGACAATTGGATTCAACTATTGGAGGTTTATTGCAGAATTCAGAACCTTCAAGAAGATGAAATAAATATCCAATTGGCTTCACTGAGGCTATAATGAGAAACATTAGTCTGGTGGGAAGCAAAGACTCAAGTGGAAATGCAAATTCAAGGGAAGATATCCATTTCTTAGGTTGAATTTGTTTCTACAATTAAAAGACAGTTTTACCCTTTAATCTATATGCAAAAAGCCATTATGGGTTGGCGAAATTTTAGGCAACTAAAGGGCTAAAAATTTCAAGACTATACCCAGTATTTTAGGAAGAGGGCTTTGTGGAGAGGAGTAAATTTGAACTCCCAACATACATTGTTGAAATGGATTCAAGGTTTACATTCCTACTTAAAATATACTATGCTTATGCCCAATCCAAGCAATTTGGATGAGGTATGTGTGCAAGCCACGAACCTTGAAGCAAGAGGAAAAATAACATTCAGGAAGAGGGTAGTAAGAAGAAGCCATTCAAGGGTATGGAGAAAGAGAAGGGTGGAAAATGGAAGGGAAAGAATAATGTAAGTGTGAAGAAAGAAGGGGAGAAAACTATATGCCAACATTGTTCGAAAGCTGGGCATGATGAAACCCATTGTTGGAAATTACATCTTGAACTAAGGCTTAAGAAAACAAACAATAAGGGAAAACAAAAGACTACAACTACCACACAACATGATCTTCGATTAGATTCTAGTGATGAGACCAATATTTCATCTGTGGTTACAAAAGGAAAAGAAGTTGTTGCAAGCACTAGTTCCTCCCATAGTCATAACAACACTCCAAATGAAGAATCAAGAATAGAGTTGTTCCATGTAAGGGTAATTTCAAATCATACAAAGATTGATGCACTATTTGATAGTGTGTCACAATTGAACTTAATTTCAGAAGACTTGGTCAAACATATTAACCTTAAAATTGTACCTCGTCATAAGCCATATCCCTAGGGTTGGAATGTCAATAACACAAATTTATAGGTTAAAAGGAAATGCTCCTTCAAGTTTTCCATTACTAAAAAATTCATTGATGAAGTTGAGTTAGATGTAGTTCCACTTGAGATCTCAGGAATCATTTTAGGAAGTCCTTATTTGTATGATAGGAAACATATATTTTATAACCTTGAGAATAAATACCTATTACTCAAGGATGGAGTTGAGTATATTGTGAGAGCCCATCACAAAAAGTTAAACATTTCTTTAGTTAATGGAGGGCATATGAAGAGACTAGTAAATGAAAGTAAACATTTTGTGCTGCTCTCATCAACAAAAATAATGATATTGAGTATGAATATTTTGAAGGTTTTGATGATAAATTAAAATCTAATTTGTTTGATGTGGTAAGCAAGCATGGCTAGATGTTGCAAGAACCAAAGGGGTTACCTCCTAAGGGGGGAATTCAACATGAGATACAATTGTAGCACGACGTTCCACTTCCAAAAATCGGCATGTATCACATGTTGATTATGGAGAGCATGGAAATCAAGAAACAAATTCAGGAATTCATGAACAATGGTATCATACACCCATCTACATCGCCATGTGGTTCACTTATTTTATTAGTGGCAAAAAAGGACAGGACTTGGCACACATGTATGGATTTCTGTGCACTGAAAAACATAATGATAAAGAATCATTATCCACTCCCAAGAATTGATGATTTTCTTGATCAATTGAGGTATGAAAATTATTTCACTAAGTTAGACTTACAAAGTGGTTATCACGAAGTTAGAATAGATGAAGAGGACATTTTGAAAACCACATTTAAAACTAAAAAAGGATTTTTTGAGTGGCTTGTTATGCCTTTCAGCCTTAGAAGTGCCCCAGTTACTTTCATGACAATTATGAATGACGTATTGAGACCATTTCTAGATGAATTTGTCATTGTCTAATTAGATGATATTCTCATGTTCAGGAAATCTACAGATGAACATGTCATGCATGTGAAAAAAATACTTGATGTCTTGAGAAAAGGACATTTGTTTTTAAAGATGTCAAATTGTGAATCTGGAAATACTTTTTTAGAGTATTAGGGACACACTGTTGGAGGAGGTGAGAAGAACATAGACCCCTCTAAGGTTGAGTTCATTCTGAATTGACCCAAGCCCAATATAGTTTCATAGGTTAGAAGATTTCTTGAGGCAGCACCATTGCAATTCCATTACATGAATTGACTAGGCTCAAGAAAGTCTTATATTAGGGAGATGTACAATAGAAAGTATTTGATGCTTTAAATGAAAATATTAGTTCAACACCAATATTGGCTCTTCCAAATCTTAGACAACCATTTGAGATTCAAATGGATGCTAGTGATTAGTCCATGGGAGCAACTCTTATGCAGTATGGTAAGCCCATTTTATTTCATTCTGAATTTTTTAATGGTGTTGTCACTAACTATCCCACTTATGAAAAATAACTTGACACATTGGTGCAAAGTGTCATAAAATGGAAACACTACTTGACGGGGAAGGAGACCATTATCCATACCAACCATCAAACATTACAATACTTATAGTCATAGTCAAAGTTGTAGCAATCATGACACCTTATATGGATGGTCTTTCTACAACCATTTTGTTTGTTTATCAAGTACAAAAAGGGAATCTACAATAAGGTAGCTGATATTATTTCCAAGCCTATTGTAAATTCATCTATTTTACTCAACCATAATTATATTCTACATGAAAGTTGCATTGAGCAGTATGCATATGATAATGATTTTTGAGATCTGTATGCAAGCCTGAGGCAAGGAAACCAAATTGAAGAGCTAGATTACCATGTATATAACAATTTGTTGTACAAATTAGGGTATTTTTTTATTCCATGGGGAGAAAGAAACAATATCTTAAGGGAGGTACACACTTCATTGATTGTTGGACACTTTGGTGTAGGAAAGATAGTAGAAAATCCCAAATGGTATTGTTATTGGCCACACATGTTTGATAATGTATCTCATTCCATTAGAGGATGTTCTTTGTGTGCAACAAGTAATCCTAGCAATAAGAAAATAGGATTGTACATTCCACTTTCAGTACCTTCACAACCATGGGAGAGTATCTCATTGGATTTTGTAGGAGGTCTTCCATTGTCAAGGAAAGGCCATAATTAAATGTATGTAGTTGTAGACAGGTTCAAAAAGATGTGTATTGTAACACAATGTAAAAATAAAATTACAGCTGAGCAAACAACTCATCTTTTCTTTCAAAACATTTGGGTTCATTTTGGTCTTCCTACTTCCATTGTAAGTGATTGAGATTATCAATTTGTTGGGAATTTTTGGTCAAATTTGTGGGACATGATGGACACTAAGTTGAAGAAGGGTACAGCCTTTCATCCACAAAAGGTTAGACAAATCGAGGTGGTTAGTGGGACAATCATTCGTCTTCTTAAAGGATATTGCAGCAAACATCCCATGTTGTGGGGTGAACAGTTGCATTACATACAACATGCATACAATAGGGCAACATATTCCTCTACAAAATTCATCGCCATTTGAGGCTTGTTTTGGGTACTTGCCAAGATTACCATTGGACTTCATATTTGAGAAATATGTCACCATCGATGGTTATAGCAACATCGGTAAGCCAAGGATTTTCACTGTGCAAATCTAGTCGATACATCACACAATGTAGGAATAACTTGAAAGAACTCAGAGAAGCTACAAGGCAAGGCATGACAAATGCCATATCAATCATAAATTTCAATTTGGAGATGAATTTTGGTTATATATTAGCAAAGAGAGACTTCAAGGGGAAGGTAAAAAGCTTAAGCCAATCCATTATGGTCCTTTAAAACTTTTGGAAAAGATTGGTAGCAATGCATTTAAGCTAGATTTGCCTCCTTATATGCAAATATACTTTGTTGTTAATGTTGAGCATGTGAGATTGTTTGAGACTCCTTTGATTGATGATCAAGGAGAGCATGTTTAGCTGCAACCAATAGATGATTTATCACCATAATATCTTGATGAAGTTCAACAAGATCTCATACTCGAGAGAATAAATAGAACTTCAAAGAGAGGGAATGTTGAATACCTTAGTGTGGGACTCAAGGGACAAAAACCTTCTAAGGCCAAATGGTTGTAGATCGAGAAGCTGAGGGAGTTGTACGCTCACATGCCGAATAATTGATAGTATCTTTTTGGGTCCAAAAGGCTTCTAGTGGTGAGGAATGATCAAGTGCTCAATATTTAGCTAAAAAATTAGAGTTCTAAGAATCACTCAAAACTTGAATGAACGCATATGTCTCATTGAAATCATCCCAACGGAACTTGTTTCACTCAAAACTGAGTTTGTATGAGGAAGATATTGTGTTTTTTCTACTCTGCGAAATAGTGGAATTTTGCAAAAAAAAGTACAGTCAGTAGTCTGTACTAATGACGTGGCAGGTGTCTGGGTAGGTCAATGGGATGGAAAATGTCCAATTTTGTTCCGCCAAGTGTCATTTTTTTTGTTGTGCAGGTTGGTGATGTGGCATGATTTTATTTGTTTGAGGTGGACCAATGAGGAGGGGACAAGTAGAAAGCCTAGAGGCCGCTATGTGTCCCTCCCCAAGCGACCAGTGTCCCTCTGAAATGAACTCCATGTTACACCATTGCACCCACGGTTTGTGACTTAACATACAATGGTTACAACACATATTCGAATTTTATTATGTTTTCGATTTGGGGTTAGGAGGGAGCCGGCCCATGGGCCAACGCCCTCCCATGTGAACACAACAACATAACCTATTGACTACCGTTAAAATTAACCACAAACCACAACACCAACCATAACTGCCACATTTATGCCACCTATGTGACATCTTCCATGAAGACCACCAACATTTATGCTAAGGGTTAGCCTAACTGCACCATTAAAACATTCTTAATTCACCTAACCACCAATTAACATTTAATTAATATACTATTTAAGTGTAGTTAACTTGGCTGAGAATTCAGTGGTCCTCCACATTCAGCAATTCCTCTAGTTTTAGTGCAGGTTTACTACGAGAAACAATTTTGGTCATAACTTTTGCAAAATTCGACCAAATTGGGATCCAGAAAAGGTGTTACTATATATTTTTAGTGTTTGAGCACATTGAAGTAAATATCGGGAGCAATAGAGCATTGTAAACAACACTTTTTCCATTATTGAGCTAATACAGAGGCCGAAGCCATGGTAGTTGGAACAAGGAGAAGTAGCCCTTGAGAGGTGAACTCCTTCATCAAAACACTATGTTAAGTGTCCATTTTGATGGTTTGATGTACATTTGATTGCTATTGTTTAGCACTTGTTTCTATACTATTTTTCTCATGAATTTAACATAAAACTTGATAAATTTACTTGTTATCATTCGCATACACCATAAGGAAACCTATGCACATGAAGCAAATGTTAAGAAATTGTTTTTTAATCTGAAGTGGAAATTAGCATAGAAAAACTAACATTCAACAATAGATCATCTTAACACTCCTTTCAAGGTTAAAACATTCCCTCAATCATTCATAACCTGATCGGGTATGAATTCATTAATCTTACTAAGTGAGTTGTTTTCTTAATATATTTAAATGAATTAGTCTTTTTCAAAGTTACACTGCATATGACTTAAAGTTTACTTCCTTCTTGGTAATATGTGAGGTTAATGGTATTCTTAATAAAGGCTTCGTTCTCTTAATATATTGAAATGTTGAAATTTAGGGTTGTTTTCAAGTTTCATATGAATTAAAGTATACATTCTCCATGAAAATATGTGAGGTTATTGAAAGATTACTTGAATTATTTTTGTTACCATACACTGATGTAGTCCATGTTATATATTCACATTTATAGTATGAATAAAACTACAAACCAAGGATAAAACTATCTAGTTTAATTTTGTGGTTGTTGGTATCAAGGAAAAAGTATATATTATTAGTGACTCCTGTCTATACTCAGGTATATTTGGTCCCTATTGAGAAATGTGTAACTAGGTTTCGTCTTCATCAAAATGAAATGTACTTTTGATTCCTCTATTTTTTAAAATGAAAGAAAGAAAAGAAAATTATTGTTATTTTTGAAGCATGTATTTCATGTTGAAGGTCTTTTATTTGAAAGGTCATGCACCCATTGAGTGCTTCTAGGGTTTGTCCTAGGTCAAGAAATCTAAAGAGTCATTATCATAAGTTGAATACCCCATCAGGCACAGTGTAACTTGTAAAGAAAATTATTTTTGTATTTAAAAGAGTCAAAATACCCTTCAAGACCAAGTTGGTCTGGCAGGTGAGAAGTCAGCCTAATTTGAGGAGCCACATCCACCTTGAAAAGCCTATATAAAGGAGGTAACTCTACCTCCTTTCAAACATTCACTTCTAATCTCATTCAAGTGAAGGAGAATCATAATAAGGCTAGTGAAGAAGAAGGTTGAAGAAATGAAGTTTCTAGGCTAATTCTCTCTCACAAATGAGAGGAAGGAATGTTGGGTTTGTTGCTTCATGGTTGAAATTCTCTATCTAATAGAAGTGGATACATTTTTCTAGAAAAAGGGCCTAATAGGTCACCTACTAGCACTAGACAAGGAAGAAAGTAAAGGGAAGTTGTTGGGAGGCCTTCGAAGGATAACTTTAGTCACACATGTGGATGCAGTAACAGTTGGAGGGGGGAACAAATTTCAAAACTACGGTAGAAGTTGACATTATAAAGCTGGGGATTGAAGTTGTTTTCCTAGAAGAGATTTGACTGGGTTTGACTTGAGAAAATGAATCACAACATCAAAAGAGATCAGCCTTGGTCTTGGAAGGGTATTGGTCTTGGTCTTGGAATTTTTCAATTGAAGAATATATAAGAAGAGAAGATATTTATTTGTTTTCCTCTAAACCAGTGACGTTTTGGCCCTCTCTTACAGCTTATATCCTGTGGTCTTATGTTCTATTTTTCTTCTTGGTTTTGGTAGTTGTTTGATGATAAATTAACACAAGAATAAAATAAGAATATAATAAGTAAGAAAAGTAAAACCACATCACATACAATTATAATCGGAAAAGAAATCATATTAACAACTACCCTATATATTTATCAACATGGTACCAGAGATAAGGTTGGCTAAGGGCATAATGAAGATCTCTACTACACTAAATACATTATAAAAGAAGTGTACAAAGGTGGAAAGTCAACTGTAGAAGGGAATCAAAGAAGTATGGGATCTCTTATTTACTTTTACAAAATAAGTGACCAAGAAATGTTCAAAGGATGAAGGATTATTATTCTCAACACTCACTCAAACATTTCCTGATGAGAATATTTAGGTGATTGGCACTATGATTGTTCAACACAACCAATTAAATACATTATCAAAAGTAAATTCCTCTTACTTTGTATAGCTTAGTGACAATAAAAGCTACCCTGTGAGAGGAACTTGATCAACTTCACTTGATCTAGAGAATGGAGGAAGCATTCATCTCAATAATATCTTATTTGGTCTAGGTTTTCATAAGAATTTACTTTGCATTTCATTTCACACAAGGGGGATAGAGTTTTTTTCATTGATGGAAAGGCTATATTATGGGGTAAAAACTCAAGAATATAAGTTACAAGAATGATTTGGATTTTTGAAGTAAGACTTTATAGATTGTTAAATCCCCTCGCTCAAGCTTTGGTTCACATTAAAGTTAAACCATGTAACTTTGGCATAGAACATTTGTTCATCTTCTCTACAAAATCTTAGCAACCCTAAATTAAATAGTGAATGACATCCTCAATATAAAATAATATCATCAATGAGTATGCAAGGGGTGTGCATTGGGTAAGAACACTAAGAGAGCATTTTGAAGCATTGCTTTAAGGTCAAAATAAATCTTGGATTTTATTTATTCAAATGTCTGTGGTCCTATGACTTGAAAGCCACTTGGAGGTCATCTCTATGATTTCACATTCATATATGACCATTCAAGAAAAAATATGGGTTTACTTAATCAAATCCAATGATGAGGTATTTATCAAATTTCAAGAATTCAAAGCTCAAGTAGAGAATGTTACATACATGAGAATAAAGATATTAAGGTTTGTTAATGGAGGAGAATACTCATCTATGGAAATTTAAGACTTCTATAAGGAGTCCAAGGTTAAGAGGGAGTTGATAGTCCAATATAATCCTGAGTAAAATGGACTTGCAGAATGAAGTAATCAATCAATGGAAGAAAGTGTAAAAGCTATGCTACATGATCAATATTTTCTGAAATTTATATAGGGTGAAAATACAAAGACATAGGTATACATAAAAAATCAAAGTCCCCATAATCCATTAGGTAACATTACTCCTAGTGAAGAATTCATTGGGAAGAAAAAAAGAATGTATCATCTCTGATTTTTGGTTGTCCTATGTATATTCATAAACCAAAGGACAAGAGAAAGAAGTTGGATCCATTAGGAATTAAGGGAACATTTTTTGGATACAATAATTCTTCTAAGGCCTATACGATCTACATAAAAGAAGGAAATTGAATATAAGTCAGTCAAGGTGTGATATTTTATGAAAGTATTACATTCAATAAATCAGAGGATACCCCTATGGACTCTGATGATGAAGAACATCCGGTGTTTGAAGAGAAAGTTACTCGGGAGGAAGAAGAATAAAATAATGAAGATGAAGGTCCCAATGAACCTAGACAACTTGTGGTAATCCCTGAGATAGAAAGAGATCTAATTGTTTGAAATATACTATATTAGATGTAGATGGTCATGGAGTAGGTAAAGGCACATTTAGAGAAATAAGGAACCCCAAATGATATTCAGGGTATGCAACATATATGACAAATATAATAGAAGTAAATTCATACACTTTTGAAGAAGTTGTCATTAATCAAGAATGGAAATATGCCATGAATGAATAATATCAATAGATAATGAAGAATGGTGTATGGGAGATCATACCTATGCCTGAAGACAAGTTTGTGCTAACTTCTAGGTGGATTTGCAAGATTAAACATGCAACACATCGAAGTATTAGCAGGTAGAGGGAAATATTTGTGGTTGTAATGCCATCCTCCCACATCTACCCAAGTAACTGGCTAATCGGGGTAAACATGTGACGAGAAGTTTCTATGATATGATTCTACCTCCTAATTCACATTAGGGAAGTAGAACCAATGGAAACACACCATACAGAACTTCAACATCAACAATAGGACTCCTAGGAACCATCCCAACCTTTCTGCTAACCAACCCTTGATTCCCACAGATTTTTTAAGTTATTAAACCATTGGACGCTCCCATGCTATGGTAATTCCATCATATAGAGAGCTCTTGATGCTCCCAAAAATATACATGCCTACTTCTAGAGACTATTTCCAGTAGACTTGTGCCCAAGCCTACAAAATTTAAGGCACTTTTCAAGCCCATAATTCCAGCCACTGCCAAAAACTTGTTGTAACTTATGGAATCAACTATACACATGATGACAAGACTAATAAACCAAAAAAAAACTCCATGACTAGGCTTGACCATTCCCAACTAAGGCTAACATTATGTCAAACACTTGGCATCAATGCAATCTATAGGTGTAAATAAGAGATCTAAGCATAGGGGTCTCATACTTAGTTGAGAATTGCTAAGAAGTATTGATATATAAACACATTAGCTTTATTTCATACGTTAGGTCATAGGTACATTTCCCATTCGTATACAAGTAAAAATAGGATGGGAGCCATACATAGACACTATCATAATACATATTCATAACCAACATAATAACAAGAGAAATTTTAAGGAAACAACAACCAACTAATCCACATGTAAACCATTATAATACTCATATGGTAATAAGGAGAAATAACCCCATATTAATTGATGGGCCTCTAATTTAGGCATAAATTAAGGCCTATGAGCATCCTTCAGCACATTAAACCTCTCTTTTTTCTTTATATCATTTATTTTTAACTTTAATATATTCATTTGGAAGGTTTACGAATAATTGAATATTTGTGTCTAATATTATTTATTTTTTGTGGAATATTATGAGATTATTGGGTAGATTATGAAGAGTTGGAGGAGGAGATAATTTAGGGACTTGTTCCCTACTACTGGAGGATCAATAAAAAATAAGAATTCAACAAGATATTATGGAATTATGGCACAAATTGTGGAACTCCAATGATTGAGAAAATCTAGGAATGTGTTCCACTAATGAAGGGAGTAGATCGACCAATTAAGGGAGCAGATCCAATAATCAAGGGATTTCGGTGGGGAAAGCTTCCTCCATCCATGGGGAATGATTCTTAATCATTTTGTATAAGTACAAATTTGAATTTTCCTCTAGGGAATGATTGAGAAAATGTAGGAATGTTTTCCCTGCCATTTAATGTAAATTTCTAGTATTGGGGACTAGATCCACCAATCAAGGGATTTTGGTGGGGAAAGCTTCCTCCATTTGGGGAATGATTCCTAATAGTTTTTATAAGTAACAAGTAGAATTTTCCCCTAGGAAGAGATTTTCATTATTGTTATTGTGGAGAGAGCTTGTATTTTTGTAGTTCCATTGTATTTTCTTACAGGATGTAATTCTATTGATGAAAATAATGAACATTGGTGTCACATTCAGCTTCTACATATTTTTCTCCTCCATAGGTATCTGAGTTTCCTTGGGCTTGGCCATCCTAGGAACCTCAAATCCCTTTTGAATCATTTTCTTTCCTTCCTTTCATTGCATATTCACATACATCTCTAGTTTTTATTTCTTTCCATTTTTGCATTTAGTATTAATGATTGCTTGTTGTAGGATTGAGTTAAATGGTTGATGTAATTCCTTTTATAGTATCAAAAGTATTATTTCATCCTTGGAAAAGCTTTGAAATTTCATAGTAATCATTGAGCTGCTTGGATTAGTCTTCTTATTGCCAAATCTAGATTGTTGGGCCTCCTTTTTAGCAAACAACAATAAACTTCTGATTTTTTTTAGAGAATGCTAAAAAGTTTCAATCAACTTGATTCCACTTGCATTAGATAAAAAAAGAATTATATTTCCTAACAATAATGTCCCCATTAAATTTTCACTTGATTTGGTTGGGCATGTTTTAGATTTACTAGCTCACTAGTTCTCGAATTTCTAGATCTTCAACTAGTAATGTTTTTTATTTTATTTTTGCATGGCTTAATAGAGGTATTTTTGAGTGATTCCAATTGAAATGGGGACCTAAGACATTCTAGTTAATACCAAAATTTATCCCATCCAATTTGGATTTGATTTTCTTGGCCATTCGATGAATTATAGTAAATTTGTACATCTTATGGGAAATCAGGGAATCCTATAGGAAATCACTGTAGCACCCTATAGGAAACCCTATTTTGAGACCAAATTAAGGAAAAATCATCTAGGAAGCTAAAAAAGGGTCCCTACTTGTCTCCCAAGCCTTCTGACCTTTCACCATCATCTCCAAGCCACCTACCACATCAACAAAAGATATTAGCTTTCAAACTCTCACATGAAAAAAGACAAAAAGAAAAACAAATTTATTTTACTCATTTAAATGCATAATAGTAGAAGGTTTGATGCTTTGAATCTGCATTCTTAGGACAATAGGATTGCATACATGTTAACTTAGTATTCTTTTGAAGTGAAGCCTCTTAGGAGTTAGTTAGAAAATGTTGTGTTTTAGCATTTGATTTCATTCTCCTTCCTTGTACTTTATTTCTTGCAATAGGTTAAGATTCCATTTTGAACATTTCATTTTCTACAATTAGTTTGAGATTTGACTTCAATACATGCACTCCATTACATCATGACAGCAAAGGAAGTACACATTGTATGATACACATATAGTGTTGATACCTCTTAAGTTTGTACAAACCCTGCGTTGATAGTTAAAGTCTGTAGCCTTGGGAGTTGCAACATTCTTCTTGCAATACCGAGACTCATCAATTTTTGGCACCATTTCAGGGGAGGTATCAAAGTATACATTGTTTTCTTCCCTAGTTTATAAAAAAATTATTTTCATTAGGCATATTTAATTTCAAAAGTAGAAAATTGCTTTGCATTATAGTTTTCATTCAATCATAAAAAAAAAAAAAAATCCCTAACACTGACCCACCCCCCCATTTGATCACATGGTGTAGTAAGAGCCATATCACCATTCACTTTTGCAAGTAGAATAAGAATATGGCGAAGAATGTAGAAAAAAATAATGGTGATGATGGCAATGAGGAATATCCTATCAGATTTCACATTCAAGATACTGATGAAAGTGTGGACATCAAGAACATCCCTCCATATTTTCTTCCAAAATTTCATGGTCTAAGGTCATAGGATCCATAAACCTTTCTCTTTGAATTTGAGATTGTTTTTAGATCTTATGGTTACTTAGTAAAAACTCAAAAACTGAGATTGTTTCCAGCAACATTGAAGGATAGAGCTCTTAAATGGCTCATGAGTTTAGGGACTAGTTCAATAAGATCACAGAATCGTGTGCAAACGATATTTATAGAAAAATATAAAGATCATGATCTTAAAGAAGAAATATTTAGAATGCTTCAAAGAGAAGATTAGATCCTTGAGGATAATGAAGAGGTTCATGTATAATGCTGAGAGGGGAAATCTACATCATTTAGGATCTGATACACTAAAAACCCTCTTACTTAGAACAACTAGGGATGAATGATTGATCTCATTAATCTCATGAGTAGAGGTGATGTATATCAATTATCATTTGAGGAAATCTGTGAAACATGCAGATAGGCATCAATATCAAAAGAAAGGGTAGGTAAATCAGCATCAAGATTGGTAAGTCAAGCTAAAATTGGAAATTTGTCTGATGATTTTAAAATAGAAATTATTACGAATCTAATAAAACAAGTAGAAATGTTAAGAATGCAAGATGAAGGAAATGAAAATTTTGATATTTGTGTTGCAGAATCACATGATGTTAAACATTGGCCATCATTACCAAGGTTGAAGAATGTTCACCAAGAGGACAATGGAGCAAGTCAATTGCCAATCCATCAATGTGATGTAGCTCCAAGAGAACCATGGAAAACTATTCAATTTGATATGATGCAAGGGCCAAATTCACAATTTCAATCTTATGCACATCCACCTCAAAGTAACTGGAATACACCCTTTCCTTGGAAACATTGGCCATCTAAACCCCAAAACCAATCTTGGCAATAAAGTTGGCAAGGAACTTATGGGATCCATCCACTATATCCTCAGTATCTTCCTCAATATCCTCCATACCAAACTCCATGTTATCGTTACCATTCACCTCCACCACAACCACAACCCCATCCACATCCATCTCAAATATACACTCCCAATCAACTAGTTGTACCACCATTCCCAAACCCACACATTGAAGTAGCTCAATCCACTTACAATGTTGACGTGCAACACTTCTAAAAAAACTCCTCTTCAGCTCAATGGAATTCATCATAGCTGGGGAAGAGTATTGCAAAAAAGAGATCATATTTATATCATTGAAAGACCACATCCAAAAGAAGAAGACTCAAAAGAGAAGATCAAAGAACCATGGGCTGCATTGGATGAAGAGAAGACATCAAAATCAGAGATTGAGAAAGCTCCCTCATGGTTACCATCAAATGCTCCATGTATTCAAGAGATCAATCAACAAAAGGAGGAAAACTTGAAGTTCATGGTAAAGGAAGACATACAAGATGATCTAAGTCACCAAGTGGACCAAAGGCATCACAACTATATTCAAATATGGTTCTAGATAGTCATTAAGTTGCAACATCACTCTCTTCCTCAACTATGCTTGATCCTTTCAAAGTTAAATCATTTGGTCTCTGAAAAATAGGTTCATGTCAATGCATACATTTCAAGGGTCCACATCATTTTGTCTTTCATATTGATGTGCACATGGCTCCATTGTAAGTATTCTTATACTTGAAAGTGATTTTGTTTTTCAAGTAGGGTAGGGTAGAAGAGAAAAAAAAATTCTAAGGTGAAAACCTCATTGGAGGTGCCTCTGATTGGCTCATTGATTGAAAACTTCCATGAGGCGGTCAATGGGTTGAGAATAAAAAAAGATCTGGGGTTAAAACCTCCTTTGAGGCGCCTAGGCAGACCTACTAGTTGAAAACCTCATTGACGTGGCTAGTAGAGCTAGAAGAAAAAAAATAAAAAAAATAAAAGAATTGTTGCTCCATGCATGCATGTACTCTCCAACATCTGCAAGCAATAAGAACAAGTTTGTACCAAAATGAAAATTGGTCAAGCCTAGTAAAAAGAAGTCAAATTTTGACTTTCTCCTACTTCGCTCAAATGTTCCAACAAGGCTGAGGCCATGTCAATCCATCACCCTCATCTATTTTCACCATCCACCCATAATTCTCAGGCTTCTACCACTCATTTTACATCTTGTCCTAAAAAGCTGCATGATGTTCTGCTTTACTACAAGATACAAAAATACATAGAGAAGAAATTTTCTTTTTTGCATAACATGAAAACCATGCATCCATTTGACAATTTGTTTTAGGGGAAAATGCATATGGATGACAGTAACATCCTCAAGTAATTTAAGAAAATTCTAGTGCACTATTTCATGAAATTGGCCTCCATCACCTTCAACCATTTTTTCATTTTATCAATATCTATGCATCCATTTAAAAATTTGTTTCATGGGGAGATGTATATGGATGATGATAACATGCCCAATTTCTATGAATTCCATTGCATGGTTTCCAAGAAATCGGCCTCCATCACCTTAATCCATTTTTGTTTTTTCTCGTGATCCGTGCACCCATTGACCAAACTTTTTCTATGGGGAGGTGCATAATGATGATGGAAATATGCTCAAAAGTTTTCATCTCAATCTAGTCTACCATTTGGGAGATATGGAAAAAACAAGTCATTGTCCTGTAAACCTACATGATACAAAACAACACTTATAGGATTGGAAGTGAGCAGTTTTAAAGGAGATCTAGAGGTAAAAAAAGCTCTACCAGACCTTAGCAACAACATTAGGATCATCAGCATCGCCATCCAACACCTGCATATCAACTCAACAATAGCATGCATGTCTCTCCAACAACCATCAGGTAGGTACAGGTATGTAATATTCTTGACCTCTTCTCTTCAACATATTATAGTTAGAAATTTGTTGTCGATGCATGAGAGATGAGGTTTTATAAGCTAAGGATTGGTCAGTAGTCTCTTCTGCCTTCCGCTAGTTAATTGCAACTCACTCCTTCACTCATGCAATGTTGAAAAGTTAGATTATGAAGGGTGATCATTTCAAGGAATGTGGACATGAGTTAAAAGAAGAAATTTTTGCAAAGGCCAAGGTCACCACAACACTCCAAGCCCTCCATCCACTTCATATTCACTATCCATTCATCATTGATCCATTCCATTTCATTCTTGAAAAAAAAAAAAAAACAAAGAGAGCATCCTCTCCATTTTCATGAAATTTTCATTTGCAGGTCAACAAGAAGGACGGTCAAAGAGCAAAGGAGGATGATGCAAGGTTACCCCTTATGGTTTCATTTCTTCCTGCATCGGGGACATTAGATTTCCAAATTCTGTTCTACCTCTACCTACTTTTGTTTGGCCTGCATAATATCAAATTGTGTTGTCAGTGTCCCTAATATATCCGTTTTGAAATTTTCTAATAAATTTCCAATTTCTGCATGAGTTACTCCTTCTGCCGAAATTCTATTATCTCATACAAACCAATCATGTTCTACCAGTTTTAATCTTGTGCTACCTCTCGAGATCTTGACACATAAATCAATAATGTTAGCAAAATTTTCCTGATAAATATCTCCCTTTCCCATAATGTTTAATGTTTCAATCCATTGTTCCTTCATTCCCCTAATTAATGTTGTTTTTAACACATTATCAGGCAAAGGTAATGATGCATAAGGAGATCTTTGAAGATTATACTAGAACCGTTCAAAATACTCTAATGTTTCATTTCGTCTAGCTACCATCTGGAATATTTTGTCTTTTAATTCTGTAGACCTACAATAGTCATGATATTTTTTTAGAAAAGACTCTTTCATTTGATCCCAGTTATTTGTAACACTGCCACCTAATCCCATAAGCCATCTTAAAGTAGCCCCTTTTAATGTAGAGGGAAATAATTTCAGTTTTTGGGGATCGGTGGTATAGTCATATCCTCTACACATCACGTCAAATTCAAATAGGAATGCATCTAGATCCTTTGATTTAAGACCCTGGAATGTAGGGATGTGCTGAAGAGGAATTGCTTTCATAGGTGCATTAGCTGCAGTATCCACAACGGGGTATTGTAGTGTAGAGGTTTGGGTGTTTGGCTGGTTTTGGGCCATTTGGTAAAATATATGCCAATAATCTTTTGGGATATATAGGAGGTTATTCCTAGGTTATCGAGGGAAAATGGCTTTAACAGGAATGGCCTTGACAACACTTCCTTCATCTGGGATAATGGGAGTACCTAATGTCTGAGGGGATTCAGGTTCTTTGGCTTTGCTATAAATGATTTTTGTAGCACTTCCCCTATCTGGACTGCTTAATGGGTGAACTACCCCAAGAGGATAGCTTGGTTCTTCAGTTTCTCCTGTCTCTCCATTTCCTTCACAGAGGTTGCTAAAATTCCCTTCTTCCAATGGTTGTGGGCTAGAATTTTCAATTTCTTGAAAATCTTGCTCTTCAGTTCGACTATGCACCTCAACAAAGGCTATGGATGGTGATCCTGTGGCCAAAAGGGAACTAGTAGGCTTTCTAGAAGCAAATTTTTTATGTCCTACTGAAGGCTGAGATTATGCTTTCTTAATGATTTCGTCTATAAAGATTGATTGGCCAAGGGTCACCTGCCCCTTAGCTTTGTCAGGCTTGGATAGAAGTTTAGGATTGTTTTCTAGCTTTTTCTGCTTAGTCATGCACACAAATTGACTGCTACATTCTACCCAGACAAAACAACAATAGATCTGCAGGAAGGAGGGCAGGGGAGCAAGGCTATTACATACTCCACACATAGGTTCTTACCTTCCATTTTTAAAACCCAATTCTTCCCTAGCAGGCTCTTACACTACTCTAGAAAGAGACAAATGGCTACACTCTTGTCCCCAGCAATGGCGCCAAAATGTCGAGCCGTAAAAAGGGTCTTTTTCACCTCTAATTACCTTACATTAGCTTGTCAATCCAGGAATGTTTTGTTATTTCAAAGAGTGTCTCAGTTTGAGGCAGTAATTTGGCAGAGTAATGCTAGTAGTATAGTGCTCAAAATACAAGAGTAAACAGATGCTCAAAACAAGGTCTAATTACAGTAAAACACCTTAAAGTTGAAATCATTCATTCAAGGAACTAGGAAATTTATCAGTCAAGGGTCCAGTAACAGTAACTCATCCCTCTGTAAACTAATATAATTAAAGAAAATCAAGGAATGGATCGTCAATCTGGGAGCTAGACAATAAATGCCAATGCCCACTACAGTTTCAGATTGTTCTTCACACCAAAGCAACGATAATGCAAATAATAAAGAAATGGAACAACAACTAAGTAATGTAACAAGAACTAGGAATTGTAACAGCAACTAAGAAATGCAACAGAAACTAGGAAATGTAACAACAATCAATTCTTATGAACACCTTAATCACCAGAAATAAGTGCAACAATCGTACCCTACAGGAATCATGTAACAATTTTTATTCTAAGGATAAATCAAACAGCACACGGAAATACAACAGCAGTCGATTAAAAATGAAATACAGAACAATACTCTCAGTGAAATATAAGTGCACGATAAACCAATACAAATAACACACACAGCATGCTTTAAGAAAAGTAGTAATCTGATTTTGATACCGCCAATATATATTTTAGTTATCAGGAATAAAAATTGTAATTTGTAATGGAACAACAATGTAAATTGAATCGCAAAAGAAATCAAATGTAAACCATCGATGAATACAGTGATATGGATGTTATAGCACAGCTACTCTGTAGTTGAACATCAACAGTATTCTGTAAAGACTAGCAATATCATATCAGCAATTCAAGGAACAACAATGCGTTGTAGAATCAATATGACGTTTCTGTCTCAGAAAATGATATTACTCAGTGTAACATAAATCACACATAATAGAGCTGTGATGTAAAATAACAGAACATATCAGATTACCAGACAAAGCTAATAAGTAAACCACGCATAAACCAAAAGTAATGGTATAGGAGCAAGTTTTCCACCATGGTTGGACCCTTAGCCTCCAGGGACACACCGCTTGAGGTTATTCTAGGATCAAAGATGAAACAACAACTAGGATTGTATTAATGCATTAAAACAAAATTACAGTGGATCACTTCTCAACGAGAGTTGATGATCAAAGTCTCAAATTCAAGAAAAGTTACATAGAATAATGACAGTCTCCCTTGGGCTAATGGTGCTACCCCTTTTTATAACAGCTAAGGAAAAGATTTCAAGGATGCAAAAATAGTTGAGTCAATGATCCCTCAAGATCAAAGGATCCTAAGGAATTCGCCAAACTGTTAACTGTCAGTTATCCATTTGCTTTCTTGCACTGAGTCAATATCTCCATTTCCTTTCCCTCGCTAGTATGCTTAAATTTGGATCACCTTGTTTTCATGTGGTTCCCCACCAAAGGGACAACAGTTAACTTGACCATGTCTTTTTCTTTGGAACGACAATCTTTCATTTTCCCCTTTTTTTGGATAAGAAATGACAATTATCAATGTTTTCGTATTGCATATTAATCTTACAATATTTTTCATAATTTCATATTATCTACCTAGTTCATGATGCAAACGGGTTGTGAGTTTTAATGAAAAGATGCCAAAATAATCAACAAAACATACCTTCTTTAGTACTCCACAGAGTGGTTAAATATTTTTTAGCAAACTTAGCAAGTTATGTTATTTTAAGGTGTGTAGAGGAAAAGAAATCAGATTATAAATCTAAAAAGGTGGAGGCAAATGCAGAAAGGGAAGTTAGATAGTAAAATCTAACAAAGCGATAGTTGAAGGAGACTGCCTTGTGAAATCATGCAGGTAGTGTTTTATGCTAACTTTGGTTTGAATTTTATAGGTGAATGACAGATTAAAGATTGATAGCAACAGACATACAACGGAAGTTGTATATGTTCTAAGGAACAAAGTGAACGAAAGACTCTGGAATAACCTCAAGAATCCAATTGAAGGTTGGACAGAGAGGATAAGAGTATTCTCAAAAGGGAACTAAGAAGTAAGCTTTTGAAAGCTTGGGAATGGTCTTTGTTTTAAATATCATTGATATGGCGGTAACAAAGATTAGTGAAGCATCTCAACAAGAAGATCATAGCCTTAAGAGCAGTGATGAAGCAAGTTAGTAAGGGTTTCTAAGAGAGTGTATCGAGAACCTAGTGTTTCATGTCGATTGAAATACAAGAGGATGGTTTTTTTCTTGAGAGGGGAAGATGAGTTGAAGCCTAGAAGGAGCAGAGAGAAGTGCTCAAACACGTTCCAGAGATAGAGAAACGGTGCTTACCAAAAGGCCAAGTTCAAAGGAAAGCATGGTGAAGTGAATGGCAACAAGAAGGACTTGTTGTTACAAAGGCTTTACTATAACTCATAGTAAATTAATGAGAAACTCATAGAGAGAGGAGAAGAAGATGGTTACTGATAGTCATAATAGAGGTTTTGAGGAAGATGACGGAAAAAAAAAAAGTGAAGAAAGAAGATGCCAAGGAAAATGGCATATGGAAGCATTCCACTGATGAAGAATATGAGAGGAGAAGGCTGAGATAAGAGTCCATCTTGAAGTATTGATGGAACTAATACAAAGGAAAGAGAAAGACCAAAGGTATGGTTATATAATGAGAAAGAAGGTAAAATGGCATAGGCTAGAAAAGGGGGGAGAGCAACAAGTGAATACTTAGTTAATAGAGGAGCTTGGGAAGCTTGAGCAGATAATGGATGTTCAATTGTCGTCAGAGAAGCTCAAAGGAGTTGAACTACAACAAAACAAAGTTGTTGGAGAAGAGAAAGTTTGTTGTGAACTTGAAGATGGAGAAATGATGTCCAAAACATCAATTGAGGCTATTGAGCCTTATGTTTTTGAAATTAACAATTTGTATATGTTTGCAGATGTAATACAGGATGATGGATGATCTTTGGGTAATGTCAAAGAAGAGGAAAAAGAGAGACATAATTTGAATTCTATTTTAAAGAAGAAGAATGAGATAGTTAGGTCTCATGAGGAATCTTATACAAAGTTGGGGGATAATATTTCTTTTCATCATACTACTAAAGTTGTAAGGAGAGGGAGTTTGGCTTATATGGTTAGTCAAAAGCAAGAAGAAGAGAAGGAAGATGTCAAGCATACAAATTTAACACTTGAAGAAGCTAACAGAGAGATTTTATTGTTAGAAAATATGTTAAGAGAGTCTGAGTCAAGTCATGAATTGAGACCTCAAGTAAATGATTTAAGTTTTAGTAATTTTGATGAAGAAATGAGGGTTTTTGAGGAATGAATAGGTAGATATCTCAATGAGGAAGATTTAGTAGCCCAGAAGGATAGATGAAAGTGTAATGTAACAATGAAAAAAAGAAGAATAGAAATGTACAGGAGGATGGGACAAATATGTCTCATGCTAAAGAAGAATCAATCTTAGAACTGAATGAGACTTAACTGACTACCGGGATTAGTCAAGGAGCTTAAGGACAACTATCGAATTTTGTCCAAGAAAAGGAGGTGTTTTATGCTGGAATTGATAAGTAGCATAGCAATGAGGTGTTTGAAATGAATTGGGTAGAAAGTGAATTGTTGATCTATTTGCTGGAAGAATCTGAGCATGAGAAATGGATTGCAGACATTGGCAGAAGAATGTCTCAAGTTTTGACTGAGACAAAAGCTGATATCAATTTGCTAAACTATGTGACATTAACTAATATACAGAGTAATGTGAGTGAATATGTTACTACAGTCAAGGAATTGGAGAGCAGTTTACTTTTTGAAAGTAAATTTGCAAACAAGGAGTAGCAATTGGATGTTGCAGAGGAAGATAACTTCAAGGATACTCAGGAAGTTTGGGTGGTAGCAATATCTACAGTAGTATCTAGAGCAATCTTGAGAATAATAACAGAAGTTGAAGCAAAAAAAGATGAAGTAATCAATAATTTAAATATGAAAGGACAATGGTAGTGAGATTCAGTGGCATAGTAATAAAAATAAGATTTGTTATTAATAGAAGATTGAACTGCAAGAGGCCATTGATGAACTATGGGATTTGATGTGAGTACCTAAGAAAAGCTACAACAAAGCCAAGCAAGTAATCCAATGTAAAGTTGGATGGAGGGTGAAGAATGTTGAAGCTAAAGACAGCAGAGCACTACAACATAAGGTGTGGAAGCCTGGAAGGTTACAACGAAACAGAGATGAATACAATGAAGTTTATTGACAACAAAAAACAAAATTTTGGGACCCTATAGGTTTTCCATTTAACTTATGAAGGCACATGATCAAGGGATCATGAATGTTTTCAACTTTGGCAGTCTGACTGAAGAGCATTGGCTCTCAAAGATCAAGCTCGAAGTATTTAGTTGGACCTAAAGGTCTAGACGTTAACAAAAGGGAGCCATTGTAGAATTTCATGTAAAATAATCTTTATTTCTTAGCAAGCATAGATAGGGAATCTATTTAGTGGTTCATTTAAAATTAAGGTTGGCTCAACCATTATTAGTTTTAATTTAGGCATGCAGATCAAGTTAGGATTAGTTAGTAACTAGTTTGAAGAAATTGTTGAGCAACTGAAATGTAACTGAGGAACAATTCCTCAACTATAAAGAAATTGCTCATAATGTATTGAAAAGGAAAAAAAAGAGGGGTTGGATAGGTTAGCTAGCCAACTAACCAACCAGGGAGAATGTGATTGTAATTCTATAGGGAGAGTATGAAAAAGAGGCCACTGATATTAGAAGAATAGGCTTGAGAGACGGAGAGATCCATTATGTAATCAGTTGTTATGTTTTCACAGACAGATATTTAATTCCAAGATTATACAAATTTGTGCTTTGAATATCAAATGTTGAATTATGAATGAATTATGGAATTATGTATAATAGATGGGTGCAGGCAGAGTTCGGAAAAATAGGAGAAGAGGAATGATTCAATGGAATCAGGATGGAATACAGAATCCATTCAAAAGATCAAGATAATACTCGCAAGGGACAGTGATGAAATTGTCACACTACGTTAAGTGTAGGAGGGATCACATAGAGGAACAACTGAAAATATAGAACCATGGAGGAAACCTGAAAACCATAGTGAGACACTGAAGGAAAGGCCTAAATCCAAGTAGAACGGAGGAATAGAGAAGAGAAGCCTTAGTGCATAAATGCCATTGGATTTGATAGATCAACAGAGTAGAATAGATCACAATGTTTCAATGAGAAGTGATTAACCTTGGCCATAAGTAATTGCAACAAGCAATCACTGATATATTACATCGGTGGAAAAGCCTTTGTGTTATCGGAACCTGGCAGAGAAGTGATTGTGATATGCGATTTCCCCAATGTGATCAATGAAGTGATCACATCAAAATGTTAATTGGGTTGTATTGGCCGAAATATAATGCAACTTGCAATATCAGGGTAGACCCAATAGTGTTATATGTGCACGTTTATTATATTTGAGTTCTGGATAGGTTATCACATATCAGGATTACAAAGGAGTGTGTAGTGTCACCGCAGAGGAACCCAATTGTGATTAGCAATAAGAGAGCCTTGATAAGTGTGAATAGGCTATAGAATAAGTGGAAAAAGGTATGAAGGATATTTTTTATGTCTATTTCACTTATAAAGGTTTTATAAAGAAACAAAGTGCCGATACGTGGTTTTCATGTGTAAGTCCAGCCTTACCATAGTTTTCTCTCTGCTAGGGCCAAAACCTCTCTTCTCTTGAGAGGGAAACCCTTTAGTAGGTTTCTGTTATTTAAGCTTCTTATTGATCAATGCCAAATCCTACGCCCCTGACTTGAATATCCTCCAAGAACAAATCAATTCCTTCCAACACTTTTCTTCCTCAACACTTCTTCTAGCACTACATTATTTTTCAACTGTTAGTAAACCTTTTTACATTTTCTCTAGAGTAGAAACCTTTTGATAATTCCTTTTCTTGAGATGATACCTTCCTTCACTTCACCAACCAATCAAATTGAATGAGTATAATAGGAGGGGTGTTATAACAGCTATGACAACCTCCTTCTCCTTAAAACATGTGACTGTAATAGGCTATAGAACAAAATTATTACCTTCGCTCTTATTCCTTCTTCTTCACTTGAGTGGGAGGTACTTTAGGTATATGATCTTAGCCCAAATGATGAGGTTTATCTGACTGTGGTAGAGGTCTGCAATAACAATAGAGATATTGTCTCCTTCTTCACATGTGTGATTGATTTCTACCCTAGAAAAGAGTCCTCTCAGCTTTGGTTATGTACCCTTCACCTTCGCTACTCTTGGAACCCAATTTCTTCATCATTATTCATTCTTTTCTTACCTCATTTTCCTCATTAATTTTAGAGATATATTGGTGTGTCGTATTTGAGTGGAAAACCTCTATATATATCAGATTATCCCTCCTTTTAGGCTGACTAGAAGGCTGACATGTTAATTGTTTGTAGGCCGACCTTAGATGGTTTCTATGGTGGTTTTTCATGCTTGAAGGAGCTTATTTGACAGTTGCTTTGAATAGGAGGAGACTTTACTTTGCTTGGAGGTATTCTCTTGACTTTAGTACATAATAATACATGATGTAACATGACCCTTAAGGTCTTCAACCATTTTCTTTTGACTATTTGACTTACCTATAACACTTTAACTAGTGCTAGAACTATTTCAATGAGCAAGAAAATCATTGACATATATTATAAAATAATATTTATTTTCTTCGATAAGTACAAATATCAACAATACATGAATTCTGAACCTAGTTACATTTCCTTGAACACTCCCTCTTAACTAGGGAGGTATTTATAGACCTTTACAAGGAGTTTGGCTATTATCAATTTCTAAATAATTCACATAAGGGAAACCAGATTTGCAATCCATCTATCATAGAATCATATCAATCAGAATTGCCATAGTGCAAGGCCTTGATTAAGAGATCCATCTCTTCATGAGATCATGAGCTACAATGTTGGGAGGACCAATGATTTTTAGACACCACCATTATTTTGTCTCAAGGTACATACCCACCTGGATGTTCTCTGAGTATGACCTTCTAGGAATATTCTTATCTTGGGTTCCCAGCCCTCAAAGAATATCGGTCCTCTTGCCTACTCTTATCTTAGATGCCCTATACATCCTCAAAGTGTATCGGATGCCAGATGATTACCTAGTCCTCCTATTATTTCTTCCCAAGTGAATACAAGAATGTTGTGTCTATCTTATGTCTACATTTCCATTCATGGCCTTCGTCTAGACTTACGGATGTTAGTCCTGGTCTAGTGCATGACCCATGAAATGTAATAAGACAATTGTCACTCCTTTCTAATAAGGGGTGATCCAAAACACCCTCTTGATCAGGGACTTCTTAGAGCTCCCTCTTAAATAGGGATTCTTTCATTCATCAACAACTTCTTCTTCATGGGTCCTTCAACTACTTGATCTCCTTCCTTTCTCTAATGTCATGAATTCTTTGTTTGAAATTCTTCTAGGTAGGGCACCATCCATCGATTACTTTCCTTCGTATTTTTTCATGTCATTGCTTCCTTCGTGGAATGTGTATTTCATACCTTACATTAGGTTTTATTTTTATCTATCTACTCCTTTTTCATATGTCCATGCTTCAAAAAACTCTTCTCATGGATGCACCATTGTATTTTCTTGTTTACATGCTTCTATCTAGTAGCCCATGGATGTGTAGGTTTTAACCCCGTACAGAAATTACCTGCATACGAATTCTAAATCACAGGAAAAATTAAAATGCGAGAGCATAACAGATAAAACACATATACACAGAGATTTCCCACTGGATCTCAAAACCAAGACTACCAGCTTGATTTTTCATTATATTCATTTCAATGTTACAATACATATTTATACATGTCAAAGCATCCAATACCATGGACCGAAAACCATCACGTCCAAAACTGTGGACCGAAAAACCATAGGTAGGTTCGCCCAACCTAATATAGGGTCCAATTTTTTTTTTCTCGGGGCGCTGCCCCGAACCCCGTAGAAAGAATATAACACAACCCAACATGACGGGAAGGCCATTTTCCACAGATTTGAGAAAAAATACCATTTGTTCAAAGACATAGTGGAGTAAATTGTGAGAGCCCATTGTAGGAAACTTAATCTATCTTTGGAAAGCATAGGTGAAATGAAGCGACTAGTTAATTCCAGCTAGAGTATTGTGATCCTCATGATCAAGCATAAGAATGACATGGAGTAGGAATCCTTTGTAGGTTGTGATGTGAAGCTGAAAGTTGAATTGGTTGACGTGGTCAATCAATATGGAGACATGTTTCAAGAACCAATGGGATTTCCACCAAAAAGAGGAATTTATCACGAAATACAACTACAACAAGACTGTCCACTCCCAAACATCGGTATGTATCGAATTTCAATTCTGGAGAGTTAGAAATTATAAAGCAAGTCCATGAATTATTGGATAAATGTGTAATTCATCCCTCTACTTCGCCATGTGGTTCACCAATTGTATTGGTATCCAAAAAAGATGGAACCTGGCGCATGTGTGTAGATTATCGAGCTTTAAATAAGATCACAATAAAGAATTGATACCCACTTCCTAGAATAGATGATTTGCTAGATCAGTTGAAAAATGCAAAGTATTTCACTAAATTAGACTTGAGAAGTGGATATCATCAAGTTAGAATAGTTGAGGAGGACATATGGAAGATTGCTTTTAAAAACAAACAAGGATTGTTTGAGTGGTTGGTAATGCCTTTCGGTCTTTGTAATGTTCCAGCTACATTCATGAGAGTTATGAATGATGTTTTAAGATCCTTTCTTGATGAAGTTATAATTGTTTATTTAGATGATATTTTTATATTCAACAAATCACGAGAAGAGCATGTCAAGCATGTTAGTAAAGTGTTGGATCTCTTGAGAAAAGAACAATTATTTCTGAAGATGTCTAAATGTGAATTTGGGAAAACTTATTTAGTGTATTTGGGCCACATAATTGGAGGAGGTGAGATGAAGATTGACCCCTCTAAATTTTCGGTCATTGTGAATTGGTCAACACCCTAATCAATTACAGAAGTAAGGAGTTTTTTAGGAGCATCGCAGTACTGGAGGAAGTTTATTGCCAATTTCTCCTCCATAGAAGCTCCACTACATGCGTTGACCAGCGTGAAGGTTGTCTTCGAATGGGGAGGCAAACAACAAAAAGCATTGATGCTTTGAAACAAAAGATCAGGTCAGCCCAAGTTTTAGCATTGCCAGATTTGAAACAACCCTTTGAAATACAAACAGATGCAAGTGTTTGCAACATGGATTGAATTCCTTTACATCATGGGAAGACCATTTCATTTCATTCTGAAATTTTTAATGGTGCTGTTATTAATTATCCTATGTATGATAAAGAGCTTTATGCATTGGTGCAAAGTGTGAAGAAATGGAAGCATTATTTGACGGGAAAAGAAACCATTATTCACACATCATCAACCTCTGCAACATCTACAATCACAAACCAAATTGTAGTAGTCAAGGCACTTTCATTGGATGGAATTTTTACAACAATTCCACTTGGTAATCAGGTACAAGAAAGACATTTATAACAGAGTTGCTGATATGCTTTCTAGACTAGTTGTAAATGTATCCATTTTACTCAAGAATAATCTTGTTTTTCCTGAAAGTTATGTTGAACAATACACACAAGATTCTGACTTTCAAGAGGTGTATCTAAACTTGAGTCAAGGCCACCAAGTTGAGGAATTAGACTACCATGTACATGATAATCTGTTGTATCATTTGGGAAAACTTTGTGTTCCACAGGGAGAGAGAGTAAATGTCACAAGGGAAGCGCACACTTCTCTTATTGCTGGACATTTCGATGTAAGTAAAACAATGGCAAATCTTCAGAGGTATTTTTATTGGCCTCGTATGCTTGAAAGTGTGTCACATTTTGTAAGAGGTTGTTCAATGTGTGCAGTCAGTAAGCCTAGTAATAGGAAACTAGGATTGTACACACCACTTCCAGTGCCTTCAAGACCATGGAAAAGTGTTTCTATGGATTTTGTAGGAGGTCTTCCTTTGTCAAGGAAAGATCATGATTATTTGTATGTATTTGTGGATACGTTCAGCAATATGTGCATATTAATGCCTTGTAAAAACCAAATTATAGTTGAACAAACAACTCAACTTTTCTTTCAAAACATATGGGTTCATTTTGGAGTGCCTACTTCTATTGTAAGTGATCGTGATTCTTGATTTGTTGGGAATTTTTGGTTAAGTTTTATGGAACTTAATGGACACCAAATTGAAGAAAAGTACAACTTTTCATCTGCAAAAAGATGGTCAAACTGAAGTGGTTAACATGACAGTCATTCATTTTCTAAGAGGATATCACAACAAACTTCCTAAGTTGTGGGATGGATAATTGCATTATATTCAACATGCTTACAATCGAGCAAAACACTCTTCTACTCTAACTTCACCTTTTGAGGCATGCCTTGGTTATTTTCCTAAATTTCCTTTGGATTTCATCTTTGAGAAAGATGTAGTTGTAGATGGACATAGTGACATAGACAGAGCAAAGAAATTCATTGATCAAATTCAGTTGATTCACCAAACAATTCAAGAACTAGAAAAAATTCAAGGCAAGTAAAAAGTAAGGCATGATAATTAGTTTGTGGATCATCAATTTCAAGTAGGTGATGAAGTTTGGCTATACATTAGCAAGGAAAGGCTTCAAGGTGAAGGTAAAAAGATGAAACCAATTCGTTATGGTCCATTTAAAATTCCAAAAAAGTTTGGTAATAATTCTTTCAATCTTAATTTTCCTTCATATATGCAAATCTATTCCATTGTTAATGTTGAAAATTTGAGATTGTATGAACCTCCTTTGATTGAAGATCAAGGAGAGAATTTTAAAACTCCATCTGTTGAAGACTTTTCTCCAGAATACCTTGACATGCTTCAACAAGACACTATACATGACATAAGGACAAGGAAAACTAAAAGAGGAAATATTGATTATCTTCGGTGGGTCTCAAAGGTACACATCCATCAAAGACCAAATGGATTGAAGTGGGGAAGGTGAGGGAACAATACCCTCATTTTTTCAATAACTAAAAGTGATCCTTTTGGGGTCCATAAGGCTTCCAGTGGGGAGGAGTGATCAGGTGCTCAGAAATATGCCCAAAAATCAAAGTGTCAGAATATTCTCAAACTCAACTTCATATTAAAGAGCTCATCATTCTGAATCCAATGGTCTGAACGACACTCAAAACATAGTTCATATGTAGAAGTTAGAGCAAGTCAAAGTTCAGGTTTGACTTGCCCACATGGCAGGATTGGGATGATGTGGCAGGTCTTCAACCAATGAGGAGGTGCCAAGTGGTATCTTGCCATTGGCCCTCAAAAATCACATGTCGAAATGGTAGGCAGAACATGAGTTAGAAATTAACCCCTGATAGGTTGGGTTGTGATGTGATCAAATCACAATCACAATCGGTGAAGGGATTGACATACAGGTATCAGCCTCGACCCCAAAAAGGTTAGTGATGTGATCGTATATCGCAAGTGCAACAATAACAGGAATCACCCCTGGCAAAAGTTAAGTCTTGAATGCGAAAGACCTCAGACACAATAACGTGATATGTCACAATTTAATACTCCGACGGATCCGCAATATCGCAATCATAGCATTTCGCTGGGTAAACAAGACATTCCGCTCGCCGAAACCCATTGATGGCAATCTGCGCTACGACCAAAATAATATGGCCCACGGTGTAGTGAAATTCTTGCCCTGTTAGCAGATTTTGGGGCTAATTTGTAGTTTTCTGCTAGTTTTAGAGCATTTTGTGGAACGAATAGAGGAAGAACTAGGAGAAGTCATAACTCCTTTAGTTCTTATTCAAATTTGATGCAAAAATAGTGAATTTTAGTAGTTTTGGGTATTCTGAACTCATTAAGACAGGTTTTAGAGGCATCTGAGCATTGTAAGCACACTTTTGATGCAATTTGAGCATAATAGAGAGGCCCAAGTCATTGGAAGCTAGACCAAGGAGATGTAGCCCAAGAGGGGTGAACTCCTTTACCATGTGCTTCTTGTGTGTTATATTTTGATATTCTTTGCTATTATATTGCTGCTGTTCAACATATGTTTTTATGTTAAACTATTTATAACATTTACATAAGAAACTCTCACGGGAATCTGTTAATTATGCAAAAGTTTTAATCCTTAAGCACTTGAAAAAGTAAATAAAAATAATCTTGGGTTTATTTCTGAATGGGGAATTATCACATCATTACTAATATACTCCAACTTAGATCAATAAAGCACATGGAATCTCTCTTCTCTACCACCAAAAACTATGTGAACACAAGAGAAATTATCAAACGTTGGGTGAAAGAGACATCAAAGTTTTGACAAGACACCCACCCATGTCTACAAGACAAAGTCCTTCAGGAAGGATTGTCAGCTCTTAATTATCCTTTCCTGTAGAATCTATGGTCAAGAGAATACTGAAACCTTTCCTGAAGTTTGGGCAATATTATTACACCAGTTGTTAAGTGATGGGAGGCCATTCAACTGGTCGGATCTGTTGGCTCAACAATTGAAGGCCATGTAGCATAGGCTCGGAATCCGCCCAAGGGTGAGAGAGCAAGGTTCTATATGTTTGCATACTTATTAGATGCAATATATTCTCAACAATAGTTCCCTAGCATGAACTAGACATGGACACCATGAGAGACCACCGTGAACATCTATTGCAACTTACTTTCAGAATGTAGTTATCGAGGAGTAATGACACGACTAACTTACCATTTTATCATCCTAGTACACAAGCTTATCTTTGAAGAAGATCCGCCTTGCATGTCACAAGAAGTAATGGAGGAAGTAATAGACATTGCAGATTGGTATACCTCGCCATGTGGCACCTTCATTAGAGTGTTTGGTGGACAGAATCCTTTGCATTTCTTACCAAGGTATTTAAATGACAAATTCATCATGCAAGAAGTATCGTACCATCTCGCTACAAGGTTGTCAAAAACACTGCACAGGAAGAAGAAAGAACCACGACCCACTCTTCCTCTGTAGATTGGATTATATGAGAGAAAGAACTTGAAAGTCGTAGATGCTGAGACTAAGGAGAAAGTGAGATTTGAATTCAACACTAAGGAATTTAATCTGTTTGATCCTCATGGTATTTGCAAGGACCACTGTACGTGAGTTTACTTTCCATGGATCAACGGAGGATTTCATTGGCCAGAGGAGGATCATTAGAAGTACTTCTATAATGCCTCTAGAGTCAAGGAGCTGGTTAGTATATCAAGGACTTCATAAGATGCTCCACAGACAATGGTAGGTTTGGAAGCAACAGTAGCAGAAGGCAACAATCCCGTGTAGGAGAAAGGAAAGAGGAAGATTGCTGACAGTCCAGAGGGAGAACACAACTGAAAAATGAAAGCAGATCCTCTTATCGAGAAAGTAACTTTGGAAAGAAAATCAAGAGAAGTGCAGAGGAAGAGAGAAAAGCAAAGGTTGCAAGAAGAACAACTGAAGCTGCAGGAGACAAAGGAGAAGCTGAAGGAAGAATAGGAGTTGAGGATGAGAGAGCGAGAAGAGAAGTACAAGTAGGAAGAAGAACAAAGGAAAGGTGTGATGACATCGGAAACAATGCCGATACAGGTTGAAGAATAGGAACAACTAATAACTGAGGAGGAAGGTGAACAAATGCAGGATTGGGAGCTTTCTCAACATATTGAGTAATTTATTGAAGTTTTAGACATGGAGTTGGAACAGGAGCCGCAACATGAAGATGTTGATCTGATTCCGAGAGCACTACAGGTCATCCCTCTATCTCTACCACCTCCAACAGCAGAGCCAGCCCTGAGCAAGCAAGGATATGTGGTTCTCCTTAATGATGATCTAGTCATTGATGTGTACACTATGTCATTTGATGAGTTCCCAAAGAGGATTGTACAAGTGCGAAGAAAACACTTTCTAGATGATCACGCATCACCTGCATTCAGTAAAGAAAGGGTGATAGTGTCAGAAACCAGGAAGCATTCGAATGCCATTGCCGAAGCTAAGTTGGCCTATGCAGGAGAAACGAGATCAAATTTTTAGTATTTGATGGCTTAGAATGAACAATTGGCACATAAATTGCAGGCTGCCGGGCAAGAGGCAAAACAAATCTGAGTAGCAACACAAAATTCACTTTCTGCATTAGGGGAGATGAGAGCAGAGATACTTGCTGAAGTATCAACACTTGGAGAAACCATATGAAAGCTCTATGACAGGTTTGCCACTGTACATAAAGCAATTGTCTGTTTTCATGGCTTACAACAACAAAGCAAAGAGTTTGTTAAAACTCTAAAAAAAACACAAGTTGCCATCACCTATGTATAAGAGCGGACAATGCAGTTCAAAGGGGCCCCTCTTGACTTAGTGAATGAAATGAAGCCATAGGCAAAGCTAGAGAAAGCGAAGGTTCGAATGTTGATTCAGAACAACAAGCAACTCACCTCATTCATTGGCAACATACAAGCCTCATATGTGTGGTTATACCTTAGTTTTGATGTCATGGTGAGAACACACTAGATCCCATCAATCGGTTCCCTCACCAAAGATAAACACAAGAACCAAGTCCGACAGGAGGTCGAAGAGTACTTGGAGCAGCTGAGACAGAATGCCACGTGGGAGAACTTGGAGCTGAATGCACATAAATGCAGAATTTCATTGGTGGTCCTGTCAAATTAAAAACAATGTTGCTCATGCTTCAGAATGAGTTGGATACAGGTTCCAAGAGAGTGTACTCGGATTCCATGGAGGCTAAAGTCCACTTCCAGCAAGACATCATTAAGCAGTTTGGGGACACCATCAAAAAATACCAAGTTTGGCACTAATATGTGACTGAGAATAAAATAGTGGAGGTTGCTGAGCTAGAATTCACCCAAAATCCAACATCATAGTGTTGTGTCTTGTTAGGTTTTCAAGTTGTTTCTACCCTATTTTGTCTTATATGGGTACAAGTGGAAAATGTAATATTATTTGTAATTATGTTGTAAGTGAAATTCCAAGTGTCAATATTGGAATATGAAAATTCATCATGTAATGTAATGTGTTAATTTATGAGGAAGTTGAAGAGTCATGAGGGTATTCCAAAGGTCACAAAGGGGGAGTTGAAGAGTCACCCCCTCTTGTTATAAATAGAACCTCATAACTCATGTAAAATTCTTTTGGGAGCCAAGCTTTTGGCTAGGCTTAGGCTTAAAAAGAGATTGGGAGTATTGTGAAGAGCCTTTGCTTCTCCATAGTGTAGAGTGAGTGTAATTCTTTGGAGGAGCATGTGTTCTTGACTGTAATGTTCCACTATTGGGGCTAATGGTCGTAAATGGTGTATGTATGGATGGGATTTTCACTTATAATAATAAAATCAGAGCTAGCATGCTTTCATGCATATGTTTTTAATATAATAGGACTATTCTTGTTGTATTGAAAATATGTGTTATTTAACTTACGCATATGCTTATGAACTATTTCATTTGCATTTGTATGAATCTTTTTGAATGTGTGTTGTTGTATTAACTCATCACTTTAACTTGTGGACTATTTTACATCTTAGCTTATGATTCCATTTCGTTTGTGTGTTCCTTTCAAGCTGCGTACTATTATAGGCTTCCAAGGGGTACACTTCCTTTTCCCTTCGTGTGTTGGAACCTTCATGGATCACACTTGACTCTTCGCAGGTTCACACACTTATTCTTAACCAAAGTTATCATACTTTCCTCTACACGTTTCCACAGTCAAGGCATAACATTACCACTCACTATTGGGACTTATACTCCAAACGGTGTGAGGTCTAGTTGGGACTTTATATCAGGGAGATCCCTTGAATGTTGGCGGGTACAACACCATCAACAATGCCTTATTCCCTCTTAGGCCTCTCGAGCACATGAGTGCACCCCAAAGGCCTAAAGCCTTCACCCTTCAACCTTTAGGAGTGTGCCCTATGCCCTCCATATCTTCCTTGAGCACACAACGCACTTAGGAAGCTTGAAGCCTTCCCCTTTGTTCTTCATACTTGCACCATGTGCCCTGCCTTAACTGTCTCCCTCTCTTGAGTGCAATAGCGCATGCCGAAGCTCCAAAGTATTCCCTCTTCAACCCTTCATCCTTTCAAAGTGTTCCCATGTGCCCTGAAGCCCCTTTTGTCCCTCTTGATTGCACTCGAAAGGCATGAACAAAATACATGCATGAAACATGGTAGAATAGGATATTTTCAGGATGATGGTTTCTCGTCATGAGTGATTTGTAGATACATGTATTCCATAAACATTGTGGCAAGGACACATGGGGATGATTGGGCAAGGATAAAAAATAAAAGGAAGCTCCAAAGAACAAAGAACACACTTGAACTGTGATAATCAAAGCACCCCAAAGACTCCAATTTATCAAAGACCCTTTGGATGGTAAAGGACATCAACGTTTGAAGCTGCATAAATAATGGAGATACACTTGGAATCCATGGCACCACTAGAGAAATTCCATGTCATCTTTCATTATTAGGCCTAGTTATCATGGATAGTGTCATGTCAGATATCATCACACGATGATGTGGAAGTCATGGTGAATTTTTGTACTCATTATAAAAGACAAATAAGTGGAAGTCCAAGAGTCATGTATGAACTAAAGAGTCATGGAAGTCCAAAAGACATGTAATACTAAAAGTCACATGTAATTCCAAAGGTTGTAGAAGTCCAAAGGTCACTAGAAGTTATAATTTCAAGAGTCATGAGGATGTGAAAGGTCATACCTCAAGTTATAAATAGATCCTCATTTTTCATGTAAAGGAATTTTAACCTTGGATTCTCCCACAAGGCATTATAAAGATAGAGTTAATACTTTTGGGGAGTAAGCAGCGGCTCTAACACTCCACTATTGGAGCTAGTGGTGTTCATTGTATTTATGTATCTCAAGATTTTTTCTTAATATTGAAGCCTTCCAGGCCAGCATGTTCCCACACATGGATTGTGAATGTTTCTAAGATTATTCTTTGAATTTTTATGGTTAATGTTCACTTTCATTAGTACTGGAGTAGTTGAACTATTTCGGTGACTTCGGTGCTTCTTGTTGGAAATGTGTTGTTATGTTTATAATTATATTCATATCCTTGTAAAATATTTCTCTTACACACCTTTCTGTTTTATGTGTGTCTCCATTATGGTAGTACTATTACTTCTCTCTTAGAGGTTCACTTCATTTTCCCCTTCGCAATAAGAGAACCTTGATACATCTGCAATCGAACATCCACAAGGTGCACTAGTTTTCTCATTCAAAAGGACATTTTCACTTATCTTTAGTGCCAACATCTAAAGCCAAGGCATATCTTTAAATAAATGGAAGCTAGGCCATGTTCCAGATGGGACTCCTACACTAAATGATGTAAGGTATAATTGGGAGCTTATATCGGGGAGATCCCCTATATGTTGGCGGTTTCTAGCGATAAAAGGAGGGATGCCAATTTGTTATGGATGATAACTCTGCACAATGAAATCATTCTTCTTTCGAGCAAGGTAGGAACATTTTGAGCACCATTCTGACTCTGATTCCTAAAGCAGGAGGATGTTCTCAGCCTAACCCAGAATCAACTTGCAATGTTGCCTACAAACAGATCTGGGCAATTCGAACTATAACCCGTCAGTTCACAAAGACTATTGGATTAATTCACGGAGAACAGAGTCTTCCAAATTTTCCGAAGATAAAAGAAACAATTGGTACTAGTATCTTGCTTTCTACAGTGGAAGATTCGGTCTTTGCCACTCTTAAGGATTTGGCAAAATCTGCAGACAATATAAAACAGCACGATCATTTTCCACCTTTCAACGAAGGGTATGAGGATGATACAATTGTTCTTTCTGAAAACATCTTCAATGGATTAAACGGTGAAGATTTCTTAGATTATAATAAGGAGGAAGAAAGTAGATATGAGAGCATGGCCGACCAATATTTGGATTGGATGGACCAAGGGCCTCTTGCTCTTCCAAAAAATTTACATAAGATGCCAAGACATCTGGAAAATATGCTTTCAAAGTATGATCTAGATAAGAAGACGAAAGAAGAAGATCACCTCGCTGATCTTTACATGCATCTACGGATATTGGAGGTGAGGTATGATGATGTTGCCTACAATGTTTTTCCTTATACACTAGAAGGAAAAAAACAACATGGTACCTCTGTTTTCCTGTCAATTCAATCCACACTTGGAAGGAGTTTAAAAATTTATTTCTTGAGAAGTTAGTTGATGAAAAGACTCCTGCCATGTTACTCAAAGAGCTTGGAAGCATCAAGATGGGGGAAAAAGAGAAAGTGAAATATTTTGGTTAAAAATTCAATCACATATTGAATAAGTTTCCCCAAGGCACACAACTTCACGATTTAATCATTATTGATTATTACATAGGTGCCTTGCCCACAATATTTCCCAATTTGTGAAAATAGATGTGTTATGAAGGAAAATCCTCTCAGCGGATAGAGACGATCCCTCTAGCCCAAGGAGTGGGTCTATCAACAAACAAGACAATCTACAAGACACTTTCCTAAACTAAAATCGAAATTAAAGAAGAGGAAGGAGACCTACCTCATTCTAATGGTATGATGTATCCATTTTTTGAAGATATTAATCGCTTGCTCCTTCAAGCTCGATCCTCGTTTCTCATGGCATTTGAATACCTACACAAGAGACCAAGAACACAAAAAAGCATAAAAGTGCAACCATCATAATTCAAATGTAATCTACTTAACATATCAAGGAGCATTAAGATAAATGAAGCATCAACACAAACATTTATGGAAAGTGAACGAGTAGTTGTATATAGTTGTATATATTAAGAAAATGAAAAGGGAATCATACAACCTATGCCTTAATGTTGAGGCCTTCCTTTGGGTGGATGTTCAAGTCCAAGCAAATACGCTTTAAGTGCTCCTTCTCCAAGCTAGAAATGGGAAGCATGTAAGCATAATATGAACATAGGGATGCAACAATCGATGACCAACCATTTGGGAATGAAAGGGGGTGAATTTATAGGAGGGGAGAGGGAGTTAAGACCTCACCAAAGATATAGGAAGGTCCACATCTCAAGGAGGAATATCATAGGGATAAGATCAAAGGGTAATATTGGGAGAATTCAACCACATCTACAATGAACAACATCCAGCTCATTGTTCTGGAAGCCTCTAGATCACAAAGCTTCTCCTCTAGTTTGGGAAAACCTGTGAGAAGGATGCCAACGCGAGTTTTCCTATGAAAACATGCATTGGAAGTGCGAGTGTATAACTGAGCAACCTACCATCAGCACGAGCAGGAAATGGAGAAAATGTGCTGATGCTAGAGATTAGGTTTTAAGGCAATTTTGCATAGTAGTCATGATGATGGAACAACATGATCAGATGAGAGGAAAAATGGATTTCCCAAACCCAGGAAGGTAAGTGATGAAGTAAGGATATCCCAAACCCAACATGGATAACAAACAAGTGTCATGTTCAAAAGTGACATGCTGCCTTAACAAGAGATTTCACTTTTCCCCCACCATTTCTGGTGAGTACCCCATATATTTTTTATCGCAAGCTTGAAGGGGATAGCATATGCTTGCCATATAAGTTCACCCTTTGGATGAATCCATCCTATTAAGTTTTACAAGCCCTAGGAAGGAGGAACTCGGTCTTGTCATGGTGAAAAGTCTTGAGTTGTTTAAGTTTTACGAGTCTGATGGAGGGAAAACTTGACATCTTTTTTCATGTTTAGAGAGTTTGAAAAAGAAGTAGAAAAGAAAACTCCAAAGGTTCCTTTTCGTAATTTGTCTCTTGAACTTGAAAAGGGAGAGAAAAATACTTGAGAGAACCTCTTGACTAAGTCGATTAAGGTGTTCCTCTATGTAAATAGCCAATCCCAACTCGAAAAGGGGTAAACATACACTAATACGACGTCAATTCATTTAATTTAACGTGCTCAAAAATACAAGTACTCGATGATCTTTTCATCTTTTGAGAGTTAGAAAAGAGCTTAAAGATGGTTCCAAGGGGGTCTCTTTTTCACTTATTTTTTATGAGTTCGAAAAAGTGATAAAATACAACTTGTTGAACCAGTCAAAGTAAATCATCCTCAGCTAGAAGATATGACCTGTTGCTACAAAAGGAAACACACATTACCAATTTCAAGGAAAAATATAAAAAAATGAGTGAAGTATGCCCTAATTTAGTAAAATATTATTTAAAAACTATAAATAAGGCAAAAAGTAAATCATTTTTACCATTTTACCAGTTTTCACTTGTGGGAGCATTTTTACCTCATTTCACCTCGAATTTCAGGCAAGGAGCACGAGCAATCTGGGACACCCTTTGTTGATCATTTTTTAATAGGTAATAGATCTATCCTTCCTCTTCAGTTTGGCAGTCATTTTAATAATTTTCATCCATAGGAGGATAGTCTATAAGGAAGATTTTTTGAAAATGTAGATCATGGGTGATTAGTGTGGGTTTCACCCATCGGGGTCGCACTGCTCATGATGAGGCTAATTAGGTAGAAACAATTCCGAAACAGATGCGCCAACGTCGAGGTAAAAAATTTGAAGTAAAATACTCCAAGAAAAATAGTTAATCCTGATTTTTCTCTCCATGGATTCTCATAAAATATTGGTTTATTGGTGTTTTGTAGAAAAACTAGTCCAAAATGGTGATCGAGTGGGAAGAGAGGGGTCATAAAGCTGAGGACCACCAGGAAATGTAGGATGATGAATGTATCAAAGCCCTTTGAGCATGTGGTTTGATCAAATTCTTCATGATTCTCAGGATCAGAGCACAACTCGAATTATTGTAGCATTTTATCAATTGGTGGGATGTAGATCGTCAACTGCTTATGTTTGGGGACCAAGAGCTTGAAATAGAGGTCACTGACATCTCCTTCATTACTAGGTTGTTCAGAAAGGGACAATAGATACAAACATCTGGGTCACAATTTGGAGGGGAGAGCACAAACATGCTTATTGTGAGACATTATCCAGGAGCCAAAAAGGGAAATAGAGGGAAGATTAACATAACAACCAGATCAACATTCTTCCCGCTGATCAACATAAAACCACTTTTATCTATCCATGGGGGAACTTTTCCTATAAGAAACTCCCTTTTGGTCTGAAAAATGCTGGTGCTACCTTCCAACAAGCGATGTACTATGCTTTTTAGGATATCAAACACATCATTCAACCATATCTTGATGACTTACTAGCTCATTCTGCTAAGGGTCAAGATCATCCTGATCACCTACGAGCAATTTTTCTACATTGTAGACATTGCAATATCCATTTGAATCCGCATAAGTGTGTCTTTTGCATTGAATCTAGTCGTCTCTTAGGGTTTGTCATGTCAAAGGATGGCATCCAAATTGATCCCCTCAAAGCTGAGGCCATTATAAACTTACCCCCTCTGTCATCTTTACATCAGTTACACATTTTTCAAGGGAAAGCTAATTTCCTTCGTTGTTTTGTACCTAACTACGCCGAGCTTGCTAAGGGATTAATTCGTTTGCTGAAAAAGGGGATCCCATTTATATGGGATGAAATCACTCAACAATCTTTTGATGTGTTAAATAACACTCTGATTAGTGCCCCTTTTCTACATCCCCCTGACTATCACCGCGATTATTTCTTGTACTTGGCCACAACTGATAGTACTATTGCCATGGTACTAGTGCAAGATGATGATGATGGAAATGAACACGTGATCTACTGCTTAAGCCAGAATCTCATTGATATCGAAACTCGATATGCCCATGTCGAGAAGATTTCTTTAGCTGCTGTTGACGTTGTTCAATGCTTTCACCACTATATTCTTCTACAAAAAAACAATGTCGTTTCTGATTCCAACCCCATGAACTATATTCTAACTCATCTGTTGCTGGGGGGGGAAATACTCTAAGTGGATTGTTATCCTTCAAGAGTTTGATTTGGAGTTTGCTACAACCAAATCAAAGAAATTGCTAGTTTTCACTTAATTGATTTATGACCTTCTCTCTACAACCATGTCTATTGCTTTTGATGAGTACATTCTAGACGAGACTCTCTTTCTCATCAACACTCTTGACCCATGGCATGGGGATATTATTGTCTATCTCTAGACCCAAATTTTTTTATCAGAGTTGTCTAATTATGAATTTCATCGCATTCGACATTAGTCCCAACCCTATTGAATCATTGGCGATACTTTGTACCATGTTGGTGTTGATTCTATCCTTTGTCAATGTTTGACACTCGAGAAGCTGAAAGAGTTCTCAATGACTATGACTCTAGGGATTGTGGTGGTCACATGTTTGGGTATGCTACTACTCAAAAAATCCTTCATGTTGGTTATTTCTGGCCATCCATCTTTAAATATTGCATCTTAGAAGTCCAAAAATACCACGCTTTCCAGATTTACAACCATAAAGAGTGCACCCCACCCACATCCCTCTACCTAGTATTACCACCGACCCCTTTTCTAAATGGGGGATTGATTTCATGACATGTACCCATCGCTTAACTGGGGGGCATGGTTATATCATCGTCGCTGTTGATTATTTTACTAAATGGGCCAAGGCAATGCCCACACATGAAGCTGACGGTAAAACTGCCGTTCAATTTGTTTTTAACCATGTCATAGCCCAATTTGGTGTTCCTCAAGCCATAATTACTAATCATGGATATCATTTATGAAACCATATGATGGCATAGGTTACTACTTGGTTGGGTTTGCGTCATGACAACTCAACCCCTTATTATCCATATGCAAATGGCCAAGTTGAGGCAGTCAACAAAGTCCTGGTTACTATGCTTCAATGCACCATTGGGATACATAAATCGAATTGGAATCTTATGTTATTTTTAACTCTTTGGGCTTGCCAAACTGTGACTAAGTCTGCCATTGGATTCACACCATTTTAGTTGGTGTATGGTATGGAGGCAACTCTTCCAATTGAGTGTGAAATTCCTTCATTGAAACTAGTTGTTGAATTACTCTCAGATGCCTCACTTGAAGAGTAACGTTTACTATACCTCGAAAGAATTGATGAAACCCATCACTTCACAGCATTAGTATTTGAATCCTAGAAAAAACAAGTCAAGGCTCAATACGATAAAACAATTTCTCCTCGTGTTTTTGCTGAAGGTGACTTGGCATTACTTTATGATCAAGCCAATGACAAATTGGGAGCTGGGAAATTTGAACCAATGTGGCATGGGCCTTATATTGTCAAGTGAGTTCTACAAAAAGGTGCCTACGAGTTAGTGGATTATGAAGGAAATTATTTGGCTGAGCCTTGAAATGAGCTTTATCCGAAGAAGTATTATGCGTGATCATCTGTGTAGATACTTATGTACATTAGTGTGCAGTGTGATTTTGGTGTGTTAGTTTGGTTTGCAAACCTTTTCCTATGCTTACCTTGTGCTCTACTTGGTTTGCAGATGTCATCCAACCATTACGTCGGTTTTGTTGATGGTGCTTGTCGTAGTACACATAATCTATCTTTCGTTGCATGGGAAATCTATGACCCTAATGGTGAGTTAGGGAATTTGCAAGGTATATGTTTCGGTCAGGCGACTAATAACATTGCTGAATATAGTGTGGTCATTGAACTTTTGTCAGAAGTCATCGCTCTTGGAATTAGGGAGTTAATCATAAAACTTGATTCGCAACTTATTGTATTACAAATTAATGGGCAATAATCAGTTAGAAACCCTAAAAATCTGAGAATTTATTTTCTTGTTCATTTATTGGAACGAGAATTTGATTTTATTACTTCTCATCACATTCCAAGACACATGAACACATTAACAAATGCATTAGCTAACTATGTGTTAGATATACATTTACCGAACTTGTAAATCATAGAACATCACACACCATATATGGTAAACAGGAAAATATAGTATATATATATATATATATATATATATATATATATATATATATATATATATATATATATATATATATATATATAGAGTGTTTGCAAAAGATTTTTCTACATCAAAATAACAAAATTTGTGTTCTAAGACACATGGTGCTCATGATAGCACGTGAAAACCCTAGTCACTTAGCCCAACAACCGACACATTCTGGAATATACTCCTACTATGTGCCTCTGATAGCGGAATGAAACCTCATCGATTGAGGCATACTCTAGAATTCCCTTCGTTAAGCTTTCCAGGTTCCACTCAACCTTGACATGGGAACCGCTCCTTCTACATATGGGGGTGCATCCTCGATTTGGTGTTCCACTCACCTAACTATTGGAGAAACCCCTATAGGCCTCTCTGGTCCCATATCTATACAACCTTACAAATCGAATCTCAGTACACATAAAAAAAAGATATAAACTTAAAAACTTCAAAAAATAGTTTTTTACCTAAATCATTCCACTGTTCCCCTTGAGGAAGTGGAAGATCTAGATCTCCTTGGAAATCCTCCCTTGCATAGGCCCAATCATCAACCATGATTAGATGCTGATGCAACCATCCGAAGAGTGCAGGAGGGAAAGACATATGTTGACTGCCTCCATGTCCCGACATCAACTCTCCCCATTTGAGCAAACATGGATCTCTAGGTGCTGGTGGATCCACTTCCTGCCACTGGTAATGAAATAATGGCACATGTTCCACGATGAACATCGCCAGAATAGATACGAAACCATTTTTTTTTTAGATTTCCCCTCTTGAACTTAGTTAATTGGCATTTCATGCATGCCAATAAACCTTCACACTAGTTGAATACCATGGGATTTAGGCATTCAATCACATACTGGAAGTGAGACTTTGATGCCTCATGCAATCCCTGCACCCCTGCTATTCGGTCCATAGTGTGTAGGATGGTTTGAAATGGAATATTGTCGATGGTTGTTATGTTAATCTTCCCACTATTTCCCTTTTTGGCTCTAAGACAATGTCTCGCAATAAGCATGTTCATGCTCTCCCCTCCAGATCGTGACTGAGATAATTGTACTTGTTGTCCCTTTCTGGAAAACCCAGTAATGAAGTAGATGTCGATGACCTCTATTTCAAGCTCTTGGCAACCAAACATAAACAATTGGAAATCTACATCCCACTAATTGATCAAATGCCGTAATAATTTGGGTTGTGCTCTGATCCAGGGAATCATGAAGAATTTGAGCAGACCACATGCTCGAAGGGCTTCGATACAGTCATCATCCTGCATTGACTGGTGGTCCTCAGATTCATGACCTCTTTATTTCCACTTGATCACCATTTTGGACTGGTTTTTCTACAAAACATCAATAAACCAACATTTTATGAGCATTCATGGAGAGAAAAATCGAGATGAACTATTTTTCTTAGAGGATTTTAATTCAAATTTTTTACCTCAGCGCTAGTGCATCTGTTTCAAAACTTTGATAGACTACAATAAAAATTAAAGAAGAGGAAGGAGACCTACCTCGTTCTGATGCTATGATGTATCCCTTTGTTGAAGATCTTAATCGCTTGCTCCTTCAAGCTTGATCCTCGTTGCTCATGGAATTTGAATACCTGCACAAGAGACCAATAACACAACAAAGCATAAAAGTGCAACCAACATAATTCAAATGTAATCCACTTAACAAATCAAGTAGCATTAAGATAAATGAAGCATCAACACAAACATTTATGGAAAGTGAACCAACAATTATATATATTAAGAAACTGAAAAGGGAAGCATAAACCTATGCCTTGATGTTGAGGCCTTCCTTTGGGTGGATGTCCAAATCCAAGCAAAGACTCTTCAAGCACTCCTTCTGCAAGCTAGAAATGGGAAGCATGTAAGCATAATATTAGCATAGGGATGGAACAATCAATGACTAACCATTTGGGAATGGAAGGGGGTGAATTTATATGAAGGGAGAGGGAGTTAGGACCTGACCAAAGATAGAGAAAGGTAGACATCTCAAGGAGGAAGATCATAGGGATAAGATCAAGGGGTAATATTGGGAGAATCACATCCAAAACGAACAACATCCATATTGTCATTCTGGAAGCCTCTAGATCACAAAGCTTCTCCTCCAGTTTGGGAACACCTGCTAGAAGGAGGCCACTGTGAGTGTATAACTAAGAAACCTGCCATCAGCATGAGCAGGCAATGAAGAAAAACACGTTGATGCTATAAATTAGGTTTTAAGGAAATTTTCTCCAGAATGATTTCAGGGCAGTTTTCCTTCAATTCTTTAAGGAGGTTTTGGTTTTTATATCATGATGGATATTTTTCACAGTAGTCAATGTTTTGGCACTCTAGGATATGGCACAAGAAGTGAACAGGAGACGTGACAAAATACTGCGTAACAAGCTGCAAAGGTGACATTGGCATTAAATTTCATAGAAGCGGTCACTGTCATGAAGGAATTTTGCGTGATTGGAGTTATTGTGGATGATGACGAATCAAAGGACTCCAAAGAAACTAGTAGGAAGTCACAACCTTATTATAGTAAGGATAAAGAAAAGGATTCATGAGACATTGAAAACTTGACCAGGATGGTGAAGATACTCACCAATGAAATCTCAGAGCTAAATAAGAGGTCAAGTGATACTTCCACTAGCAACAAGCCTCCCAAGTCCTTCCTTTTTCGAAGGAGTAATAGTAACAAAAACAATCAATCTGCTAAGTTTGCACAAAGATCAAATGTTGTGATGAACATAGAAAGTATTGGCATGGATAGTTAGTGTTCTTTCCATAAGGAATACCATTCAAAAAATACATTCCCTTAGTGGAATCACAACATTAACACTATGGTTGCACACATTATTGATACTCTATTAGCAGATAAGTAGATAGAACAAACAAAAGAAAAATAATAACTTGCGGCAACTGAACATAATAACAGACTAAGGAATAAAGGGCACATCTATAAACATGAATTGACAAGACATAAATTAAAAGAGCAACTTCTAAGAAGAATCTAACCATGGTCCAGTCCTTCTTAGAATGCTCAGAGTAAGTCTGGAGATGCAGCTAAGTCCACAACACTTCCTCCAACAGTAATGGTAAGCCCAACACTCTAGAAGTATCAAATAAAGTCACTCCTCTAGAGACTTTAATATTACTTGTTATAGGTGAAAAAATTGATTATAATATAGTGGAAGATATGAATAAGACATGAACCAAAATTTATATCTATGAGTTCATGAAGATTGCAAGCTAATGTGAACTTATTGTCTAGACCTTTGCACAACCTTCAATAGGTGATAAAGCTTCATCTTCTGAAAAGGTTCCAGGTAAATCTTTCGGTTATCTTGAATCTATAGTGAATGCTTTAAAATTAGAAGCCAATACTCCCTACCCTTTGTTTATATTAACATTTGAAATTTGAAATTATAATTTCCATAATTGTTTAGTCGACTTTGGTGCATATGTAAATGTAATGCCATTATCTGTAGCAAAGAAAATAAACGCAAAATGGGAGAAAACTAATGCACAAATTATTCAACTAGAAAAGTCTCTTGTGTAGGCTATTGGTGAGGTTAAGAATGTTCTTATTAGACTAACAAAATATGACTGAGTCCACCAATGTATAAATATTGTAATTTTGGACATACCAGAAGCCTATGGTGTTTTCGTTAGTAGAGAATAGTCTATCAAATTGCACGGATATTTTGCAATGAACTGGTCACATCTGTCGCTTCCATATAAGGGCAGGAATAATCAAATTTGAGTGAACAATGATCCATACATGAAACACACCATGAAACCATTTGAGGGTCACAGCGAGCCTCTCACTTTTGTTGATATAATTTTTGGGAATTGTTTCCTTGAGACTAACCTCGGGTGTTATCAGGCACAACCATCACCCATTCCATGAGATACACATCTGGAGATCCTTCCTTGTTCTCCAACTAGTGCAAATGAAACATGTAATATAGATGTAAATAATAGTAATAGTAGTAAGGAAGTAGCTTAGTAGCTCATGATATTTGGACTTTATATTTTGATGGTTGAAAGACGCAAGATGGTTCAGGAGCTAGTTGTGCTCTTACAGATCCATGCAATAAGAACATGCTGCCTGGAGTTTGAGTGTATCAATAATACTACCAAATATGAAGCACTTGTACTCAGATTAAAAAAATCTATTGACCTGAAGATAGAAATTTTGAAATTAATTGGTGACTCAGAGGTGGTTACTCATCAGGTACTAGATAGCATACATTGTGTTTCACCTCACCGCATCTTAAAAAAAACCAATAGGAGGTATGGTGTTTGATCAATCATTTCAAATATTTTAACATTGTTTCTGTTCCTAGAGTTAGAAACGTTGTAGAAGATGCATTAGCGAATGCAACTGCTAGAATGTCACCATTGAAAAATGGTTTTCTTTTGAAATTATCTATAAACCATCTGTGCTAGACAATGTCACTAACTTACATGTTTTCAATGATGACCAATAAATACTGCACTTTATGGCTAATGTTGACATGTTCAAAGACACTGCCATAGAGGAGGATGAGTGTTGCGGAGGTAAATCCCCTCTGCGGACAGAGGTGGATCCCACTAGCCCCGAAGGGGTCTAGCAACAATCAATCACGCTGCATGCAAGTTTCTAGCTATATAATTAAACAGTCGATCTAGGAGACCAACCTGGGATCCAACGCTTGTTTGTTGTGGGGGAAAGTGTCGCTCCTATCCTCTATCTCCGGTCGGTCGCTATTCGCTTATAGATACCTGCACAAGTGAAGAATAAACCACAACAAGCATAAAATCCAAAAACCATACAGCTATGTACCAGTCAAGCAAGATGCAATTCACATATCACCGATGTAACACATAAATGAAACCATAATGACAGTCGCTTTGCATTAAAGTAATGAAAGAAGAGATTACAACCACTTAAGGCTTGACACTGTAAAACTCTTCTAGCTGGGTGGGCAGTCAGTCTGACACGTCTCGCAAAAACACTTCCTCTCTCATCAATCCGGCAGCATAACCTTACTTTCAACTTCCAACTCAAAAGATTATCTCTCTCACAGTAGCTTGTTTGCTCCTTTGCTTTAATCTCCAAAAACTCTGAACTCAGCCCGTTCATTATGGGGAAACGGGCTTTTATAGGAGAAGGGAGAAGAGATATTCATCGTATGTAGACACGTTCTGAATTTTGGTAATGTCTCATAATAGCCGTTGCCTTGGATAGAAAAGCCGAAACCCGGATGCTTTTGTGGGCTTTTTCCTTCAGGGAACTGAGTGAGTCGCAAGGGAAAAAGCATTCTTAGCATGCGCTGGCCAAAATCATGCCCAAATTGTGTGGCGCGGGTCGTGCTCTGGGACAGAGCGCTTATGGGCGCGCCCTCTTTGTAAGGACTGGGCCATTGGCGCGGGTTAATATACTGTGTGCCTGCGCTACTGGGAAAAAGGCATTTTCCAAGGCTAATCTTCAGAAGGTGTCTTCAGGGTTATTGTACTTCATACTCAGGAGGCCTCAATGCAAGTGTTTTCAAGTTATGTCACTGGTCACCGGTCCGTAAATGTGTCCGTAAATGTGTGACAGTGGGGGCGCGACAAGGATGGTGACTGACGGTGACAAATTACTGCGTAACAGATGCCCCCTAAAGCATGAGCCTTGAGAAAGAGAGAGAGGTGAAGTGCTTTACAAGATCATATCGAACTGCCGCCGAGAGCCTGCATAGAGAGATACAGTATGATAGTTCAAATACATGATGTATGTGGTATGGACGCAGCCATCCATTGACAGAGTGTATAATAATCAAGATCCGCAGTATGGACGCAGCCATCTGGTTGGGATCGATGAATAGACTCCGGTATGGTCGCAGCCATCCAGTGAAAGAGTCATGTATCAAAATCACGCCTGGATTACAACAGACACAATCCAGGGTCTTGCGCTCCATCTCGACCCGAACATAAGTACAAGTCCAAGCGTGTGAACATGTAAGCTGACGTCGAACATGCTTGGACATCGTCTGATTACCAGTCAATAATGAAAACTGTTAACAGACGCGAGAGGTACCACCAATAATGACAATGGCCCTCAAGGTACTACAGGTACAATCTACGGTGTGTGAATGTATGAGCCGAAGTCGAACACCCGTAGAGTTATTCGATCGGAGGCCAATGATGAAAACCTCACATCGAATACGAAGAACCTGCCATTAAGGCATGCAAGCTCCAAGGTACCGGAAGGGAGTCTCTAGGCCACTTTCCTGGATAATGAGCTGAAGTCGACAGGAAGTGGTCTTTGTCGAAGGTGGGCCATAATGTTTCCCACATCATCGGCGCGAGACGGGAAGGTGCAATGTTGTGAAATGAGAGTTATGAACTATCAAGCGGAGGCGGTTTTTCTTCTTTGCAGAGGTGGACTTCTCTTGAACATATTGACGGCACGACAGTGAAGTTGGCGGTATTTTGACATCATTAGATCAGAGGTCACGATGACGAGGCAATGAGCAGATGAGAGGCCAAAAAAAGATCACCCAAACCCACGGAGGCAAGTGAAAAGCCAAATCAGATATCCCCACCCTGACGCGAAAACAGAGGAGTGCCATGTTCAAGAGCGACATACTGCCGACGCGACTTATGATTATGGTTTCAAAACTTTTCCCCCGCCATTTCTGGCGAGTACCCCAGTTATTTTTTAACAAGCTTGAGGGGGATAGCATATGCTTGCAGTATAAGTCCGACCTTCGGTCGAATCCAACCTAGTATGGTTTAACGAGCCCTAGGGAGGAGAGGCTCAAATCTCATCACGGTGACGAGTCCAATGTCGTCAGGTTTTAACGAGTCCGACATAGGAAAAACTCGGAGTCTTTTTCTTGTTTAGAGAGTCTGAAAAAACACGGAAAAGGAAACTCTAATCCATTGTCGTCAGGGTTTAACGAGTCCGACATAGGTGAAACTCGGAGTCTTTTTCATGTTTAGGGAGTTTGAAAAAGACACGGAAAAGGAAACTCCAGAGGTCCTTTTTCATACAGTTTGTGTCTCTCGGGTCCGAAAAAGTTTAAAATGATACCCGAAAGAACCGCCCGACCGTTACGATCGAGGAGTACTTTTCATGAGTAGTGACTCTGATCTGAAAAAGTAAAAAAGGGATCAAAATCACATCGTTTCGTAACCATTTAACGAGTTTGAAAAGAAAAAAACCCGGTAATCTTTTTATATTTTAACGGTCGATAAAAGAACTTAAAATGACCGCCCCTTAGTAACGTTTAACGAGCTAAGAGGGATAACTCGACTATCTTTTCCTTTTTAAAAGGTCAGGAAAAGAGCTGAAAAAAGACCTCCATTTTTATTCTCTTTAGCGAGTCAAAAAGGAAAAAAATACTCGGCAATATTTTCATATTTTACGAGTCAGAAAAAAGCTTAAAGGTGACTCGGGCATGGGTTCATTTTTACACAAGCTTGAACCGTAGAGAACTCTGCTTTGATTCGGTTTCATGTTTACACAAGCTTGAAACGAAAAACTATGCTTGTTATAAGTTCGCATGCCCCCAACATAATGACAGAAAGCGAGGTACATGCCCCCCAAGCTTCATTGCATTCAACAAAGTGGATGGAATGAAGGTTCACTTTCGAGATCTTGGAAAGACTCGACTTGGAGTTGTTTCATTTTTTAATGAGGTTGACATAGTAAAAGAACTATCCTCATAACCCTTGTTTCATTTTTTAACGAGCTTGACATAGGAAAATGAACTATGCTCCGCACTCCTAAGTTCATTTTTTAAGGAGCTTGACACAGGAAAATGAACTATGCTCCGCACTCCTAAGTTAATTTTTTAAGGAGCTTGACACAGGAAAATGAACTATGCTCCGACCACTCCTAAGTTCATTTTTTAAAGAGCTTGACACAGGAAAATGAACTATGCTCCGACCACTCCTAAGTTCATTTTTTAAGGAGCTTGACACAGGAAAATGAACTATGCTCCGACCACTCCTCCTAAGTTCATTTTTTAAGGAGCTTGACACAGGAAAATGAACTATGCTCCGACCACTCCTAAGTTCATTTTTTAAGGAGCTTGACACAGGAAAATGAACTATGCTCCGACCAATCATGTTTCATTTTTTAACGAGGTCGCCACAAGATCAAAACTATCCTCAGAACACCCTATTTCATTTCTTAACGAGGTTGAGACAGGAACAAACTATCCTCATGGTAGCCTGTTTCATTTTTTAACGAGGTTGACACAGGAAAAAACTATCCTCGCCCTAGACTTCATTGTAATGAGCAGGAAGTCGTAGCTTCCAAGAGTGTCTCATCCGGTGGAAGGTCAACGTCTTGGAAGTCAGGACCCAATGCCCCTAGGACACTATGCACGACGGCGGCGGCGCTGGATACGGGCATGGGATAGGTAGCCACGTAGTTGACCTGTGGGTGGGCAGAGTCAACTGGTGGATAAAAGCTAGGAGGGGACGACAACTGTGCAGGAGGCGTTGGGGGACTAACAAAGGACAATTGATCGATAGTCACGATTCTTCCATTGTGTGGAAAGCAAACCACACGGAAAAGGGAAGAAATGATGGCCCCCATAGCATAAACATAGTCACGACCAAGGAGAAGACTGAAGCCTAAAGCCCCTTGGGTGACTAACACATCTATATAGACAGTTTTACCTCCCAAAGTAATAGGAAACTTGGGGAGGACTCCTAGAGATGGGCAGGCTCCTCCGTCGAAAGCTAACAGATTCTGCGTAACCGGCCTGAGCTGCGGAGAACCTAAAGCTTGCCAAGTAGTGTACGACATAAGACTGACCGACGCACCTTCATCCAATACAGTGCCAGGTACTGCCGTGTCAGAGGCATGTACTGTAATCTGGAAAGGCACATGGGATGGAAGGCGGAAAGTAGTCAAGTGACTCCAGTCGAAAGAAACGGCTAAACTACTTGGCGGGGGAATCGTATGATTGCCCCTCTGTTCTAAAGGAACCGAAGAAGGACCCTCTGAGTCGACAAGGATAAGAGGATCACTTTCGGACTCAGGAGAATCTGATGAGACAAGGAGAACATGATCATGATGCTCTTCCAGAACAGGGTGGTCAACGGGTGGTAGACTCGAGTTGACACTCTCTTCGATCAACGGTTGATCTGGAGCAGGCTCACTAGAGCCAGGTTCAGGAAGAGGAGGCTGGACAAGAGAGGGGGTTAAACCAATCTTGTTGTCAGCGGGAGGACGATCTGTATCTGCAGAAAGACACTGATATCCAGCGGGGAGTTGGGGCGAGGGATCTGCAAGAATTTCCAACACAGAGGAGGCTTTGTCCATGAGTGGACAAAGGTGAAGGAAGTGATGACCTTCACAAAGTTTGCAAGGGAGTCTAATCTTCCCTTTGCCTTTCGTATTCCCAACTACAAGGGTATCATCGCTGTGAGGGACAGTGGACGATGATGGACGGGCTGGATCACGAGCCCATATCTTCAAGACCCTGGGAATGCCAGGACAATCTCGAAGGAGGTGGTTTTCCTTGCATAGTCTGCATGGAAACTTGACCTTGGGTGGAGGGGTAGCAAGGAGTCTGTCTTCTGTCGTTCATGGTGGAACAACAGTTGTGTTTGTAGCCTTCTGTGTGTTTTGGACCGTTCCCTTGCGTGACTTTTTCTTCGGGGACTTCTTCTTCTTCTTGTGAGCGACCTGGGTACTTCCACCAGGCGAAGAAGGGGTTGTCGAAGTAGGTGTTGAAGGGGGGGGGTCCACCTGCGGTTCAACTGGGTGTTGAGCAGGCGGTGGGACTGACGTAGTATCAGCCGACATAGAAGGGACCACAGAGTTCGAAAAGAGCCAAACTGGTAACCCGACAGTTAACCCTGGGAGAGTTAGCGTTGCCATATAGAGGGCACCAGCATTTCTAGAAGAAGGGAAACGACCAACATCCCCACTAGGTGGGGGATTTAGGTTGATGAATTTCAGGAAATTTGCCATGGAAAGACGAAGTCCTAGTCAAACTATCGCACTCAAAATCTAAATGGGTAATGTGATCGCGGTCGAAAATAAATTATTAAGACATTTTAATTTGACCTTTTCATATTTAGAGAGTCGAGAAAAGGACGAAAAGTTGACTCTAGTCTCCTTCGAATGTTTTTCGAGCGCGAAGTGACAAGCTGCTCGCTTACACCTTTTCTGTTTGATAGTATGAAAAGGATGAAAAGCCGACTACTCTGGAAATCTAAGAAAGAGGGTGTGCCAAACGAACCGTAAAACTGCTTATACACCTTAGCGATCAGAAGATCACCAAGGACTTTCCGTACTGCGGTCAATCTTTCCGAATGCTGTGTTCAGTGCATTACGGTTCGTAGGGCGGCAGACTCGGCTTCCTATGGATCAAAGGTTGTAATCCTATAAGGGTCTCCCAATTTATACGCGACGGTACGTGGGAGCACAGTCCGTACTGGTACCTATCGTTTCACCGTGGAGGAATCACCCAACCACTCGACGATAAACCACCAGGCTTAACGACGCTGGAACACGTCTCTAGCCTAGACCTCTAAAGTATGAGCGTTAAATTCCAATGCGTTGTTAGCTTCATTGAATCGATTTTATTGTTGATCTTTAATTAAGTTTCAGTTTTTGGCCTTAGCGAATGTAATCTCTCGAAATGTCCTAAATGCTACTACATGGAAGAACTGTATTCATTTTGTTTGGATGAAATCTAGCTACAGGAGAGTTAAGAGGTTCATGCAAACAAAACGATGTCCAAAAATTCTAATGCAGCTAATCAATAAGAAAGGAAAAATCTTTTCTCTTTTTCTTCCTTTTTAAAGCAAAAAACTAACATAACATGCCTAAGTGATGAAAACAACAAAAAAAATCTTTTTCTTTTCTCTTTAAAAAATGATGATGCACTTAAAGCGTTTCAAGAGATATTCACTATCAGATAATTGCTTTTAAAGAATCTAATAGCCAGTTTTGAAACAAAACATAACAACCCAACAAAGCAAAAGAAAAAACAAGATTTTGCATGCAACTATGTAAGCTAAGTTATCACGAAATCAAGGAAAAATAAGTGAGCTACAAGCGAGATATTTGCAACATGAAGTGCAAAAAACTCATATAACCACTAGGAGAATATAGAAGTCTGATGATAAAAGAACCGGGTATATAAATCGTCAATCCCACGGGAGGTTTGATAACACAAAGAAACAAGATGTGAAATCGGTAGGCAATGGCAAACAACCGAAGGACGA
>APFE031123188.1:121133-131648 GCA_000404065.3 Pinus taeda
CTTAAGGCTTGACGCTGTAAATCTCCTCCAACTGGGTCAGCAGTCTAACATGTCTCGCAAAGTCACTTTCTCCCTCAACAATCCGGCAGCATAACCTCTCTTTCAGCTCTTAAGAATTCTCTAGCTCATACTATCACTCTCACTAACTTGTCAACTCTTAGCACTAGCCTGTTCAATGTGAGGAGACAGGCATTTGTAGATGGGGGGAGAAGAGATATGCGTTGTATGTGGACACCTTCTGAGATTTTGGCATTGTCCCAAAATAACCATTGAACTGGGTTGTCTTGGATAGAAAAGACGACACCCGACTGCTTTTATGGGATTTTTCCTCAGGGAACTGGGTGAGTTATTGAGGAAAAAACATTCCAGTGTGCGCTGGCCAAAAATCATGCCCAAATTGTGTGGCGCGGGCCGTGCTCTATGAAAGAGCTTCTATGGGCGCGCCCTCTTTGTAGGAACTGAGCCATTGGCGCAGGTTAGACACTGTGGACCCGCGCTAATGGAAAAAAGGTATTTTCCAAGGTTAATATTCAAAGGGTGTCTTCAGGGTTATTGAAATTCATACTCAGGAGACCTCAATGCAAGTGTTTTCAAGTTGTGTCACTGGTCACAGGTCCGTAGATGTGTCCTCCAACGTGTGACAGCGGGGGGGTAACAAGGACGGTGACCAACGGTGACAAATTACTACGTAACAATCCAAATCTTGTATGCAGACTGAAAAGGGCTCTCTATGGTCTTAAACAAGCTCCAAGGGCTTGGTACTACCGGTTGGACAAATATCTTCATCAACAAGGTTTTTCAAAAGGATCAGTAGAAAGCAACCTTTATATAAAAATTGAAAATGACAAATTGCTAATACTTGTTGTGTATGTAGATGACATTATCTTTGGCAGCAGTGAAGAAGATATGAGTCAAAGCTTTGCCTTGGTGATGCAGAAAGAATTTGAAATGTCTTTGCTTGGTGAACTAACATACTTTCTTGGATTGCAAATCCAACAAAATGAAGGCGGGATCTTCTTGTCTCAAACCAAGTATCTCAAGCAGATCTTGAAGAAATATGGCATGGAAGATACAAAACCAGTATGTACCCCCATGGTCACAGGATGCAGCCTAAGTGCAAATGATGAATCAGCAGTAGTGCATCAACCAACCTACAGGTCTATGATTGGAAGTCTACTTTATTTGACAGGTACCCGACCAGACATCATGCATGCAGTGGGAATAGTTGGGAGATTTCAGGCAAATCCAAAGGAAACTCATCTTCAGGCAGTAAAGAGAATTTTCAAGTATCTTCAAGGAACTCAAAACTATGGCTTGTGCTATCCTAGAGATACAGATCTCACACTTCATGCTTATACAGATGTAGATTGGGCCGGAATCGTGGATGACAGGAAGAGCACAAGTGGTGGTGCATTCTTTATGGGTTCTAGATTAGTGTCTTGGTTTAGTAAGAAACAGAGTTCGATTGCTTTATCTACAGCTGAAGCGGAATATGTGGCTGTTGCATCTTGCTGCACTCAACTCCTTTGGATGATGCTGACTTTGCATGATTTTCAAATCACTTGTACACCACCTATATCCATCTTATGTGATAATACAAGTGCAATCAACATTTCAAAAAACCCAGTCATGCATTCAAAGACCAAGCACATATCGATCAAGTATCACTTTCTCCGGGAACAAGTGCTTGAACAAAAGGTCAAATTGGAGTATGTTCCTTCTAAGGAACAAGTTGCTGATATTCTCACCAAACCACTGTCCAGGGAAACTTTTGAATATCTCAGACAGAAGCTGGGAGTAGTTGATGTATCATCTTGTTGTTAAATCTTGTCAGTTTTAGAGAAAAATGGGTGTGTGCGAGTTTTATGTGGTAGATACGCGTACATACGCCGATTGGTGTGGAGAAAGTCGCGTATATGGAGGCTTGATGGATATCAGAAGTAACAGAGTCTGTTTGAAAATTGTCTGATATGGGTCTGACAGTGACCATCCGGCACAGGTTCAGGGGGAGCAGATAATCTTCTAATAATGTATTGTTGGAATTATCTTAGAAGCTTTTGGTTCTAATTCACAACTGTTGTTGGTCAAACAGAGGCAGAGGGAGAACATAATGAAATCTTGGTTGCTGATCTGAATGGTGAATGACAGTTGCTGCTGCTATCATTTGTTGGGGACTTTCATAAGTCTTATTCTAGATATTTCGTCTCTATGTCATGTATCTCTTTTTGTGTGATATCTCTTCTATGGTGTCAAGGTCATGTAACGGCATATATTGGTTTCCCCACTATGCCTGGGATGAAGATGTAATGTACTTGGTTGTCTTATACAATTTTCTGATGTTTCCCCATTTGGTTGGGTGGATGATCCCCACATGGTTGGGTGAAGGATGTATGTATTGAGTCTTTTGGTGATAGGAAGGTCTTTTATGATGTATACGTCATGGTTCATCTTGCAGATCATCTTTTGCAGATCTTTCCTACAATCAGGGGGAGCATGGTCAGCACACCAGGGCAGAGATTTCAGCATGTACTCAGGGGGAGCACAACCCTTTGCCCTTGATGACAAAAGGGGAGAATGAAAGAGGATCTTGGTGTTGCCATCAAGTCCAAAGGGGGAGATTGTTGGCATTATGGCATAGGGTTGATGCTATGGATCTGGTGTTGTCCTTGATGGCAACTCAGCTTGGTGATAGATCTCAGTTCAGGCACCCAGAAAGAAGAAAAAGTCATATACACAGGTTCATCTAGACGAAGATGCGTATACATGCGGGTTATACGTTACAAAAGCGCGTATATGTTGGGGAACTTACTTTTGGTCCATGGTGGTTAGTTCTTGGGATTTGAAGCTGTTGTTTTGGACCATGGCATCTCGTCAGATGTGTTGAATCCTAGTTTTTGGGTTCATGGTATTGAAATGTTATGGTTTTGTACCATGGTATTGTGGAAGGCATAAGACTATAAAAGAGGAAGGAGATCTTGTGGCAAATGATCATCTGAATTATCATTGAATATCTGATAAAGTGCTAGAGCTGGTACATTGGTAATTGGGTCATGATGCAGATCTGGATCTGAATGAAGGAGGAACCTTAGTGCAAAAAGAAGGATAATTTCTCTTGATGGGTCATAATCTTTAAGCTTGATTGATAGTATCTTTGTATGATTTTGATCTACTAGATGTGGCGCTTGCCTGATCTATAAGTCTGATAATCTGGGTTAATTAGTGATTGAATATCTGAAAGAGTGAATTATCCTTTATAGATCTGTACGTAGGTTTAGTGAAGCGAAGGCGCGTATACACGCAGGTTCAGTGAAGTGAAGAAGCGTATACGCAGGTTGTTCCATACGCAGAAGCGTATGCACGTAGGTTTCAGGCTATTAAAGTAGCGTATATATTTTGAGTTGTGATCTTGCTGCTTCTGTTTATTACTACAGTGTTCTGGGTTCATATTTTGGTGTGTGGTTTCTGGTACTGTGTTTTTGGTATAGCTGTCTGAGAAGTATCTACTTGATTCAGATCTAATTGGTGAAAATGAGATTGGTTGATTCTTGATGATTGATTGATGTTCATGGATCCAACCTGAAACATGGTCCCTGGAAGAAAGAGAAGGTTGTAGCCTTTTGTAGGCCAACACCTACGTACTAGTATCTTGGCTAGTGCAAGAGCTAAGGGGGTTGTAGCTCCCTTCCAGGAGAAGCTGGAGAACGAGAGAGGGTTGTGCTCTCTGCAGGTTGCAGCCTGCGTACTGGTAAAGGACTGCACCAGTACATTGTAAAATAAGTTTCTAATTTAAAAGAAGATAGAGACGAATTGCAGCAGGTGGTTTTCACCCACATTGAGTTTCCACCTTATATCTTGTGTTCTTGTGTGTGATTGTCTTTCTGCTCTGCTTTACTGTCTCTGGTTACTGGTTATTTGATTCTACATCACAGATTAACATTCATCATCAGAAAGATTAAGTAAATTAAAATTCTATTTCGTATACGCGAGTTTCCTTCTACATAGTTGCGTATATACGCGGGTTTAACTAACTGAAGTAGCGTATATCATCTGTTTTGAAAAAAGAATATTTGACTTGATAATACTGATTCACCCCCCCTCTCAGTATTATTTCCAACACAGCGGATATGGCATCGGTCAGTGTTGGCACCATTTTCTCCGTAGAAGTGGTTAAGCATCGCAGGGTCATCCATTGGCTATGAGGTTTTACCAAATGTCGCCAATATGCTTCCTAGTTTAACCTGGTCATTTGCCTTATTACTTCTACTTTTTCTTTTGTTGCCTATTTCCACTATAGTTCAAGTTGTTTCGCATTAGGAAGAAAGTCTAGAATGAATTCTGCCACAAGGTTGGCGCTATGTAAATTTTCATTGACATTTTCTATGATATAGTTTGTTGTTGTTGTCGCGTATGTTCTTGCCTTTTCTGCCTCTTTAACTGAGAATCATAGTTCACAAACAAAAATCCTTTATGCGACTCTTCTAGTTTAGGTAGGTCGGCTTTCCTCCCATCTTCTGTATTCTACCAAGTGATGAAATCGGAAACCTTTTTAAATATCTCATCATATTCAAGTCTCATCTCCACGACTTGACTTGTCAATTTGTCGCTTGATTCACAATAAGAGTTCCATTGCGAATCTTCTGGCACAATAATTTTTTTGGTGCATCAGCCGGGAGTTAAGATCGAGTGATTCGGTAATAAACTGATCAATTTTGGGATCATCTTTGTGTAGATCAGTTATTGCCTGCATTTGTGCTTCCTTCTCTGCTAAGCTGGTTCGATGTTCTATTTTCATCTCCTCGAATTCCCATTGTAGCTTAGCTAACTATATCTCTGCCTGCTGGTCAGATTTTGCTTGTTGTAATTGTTGTTTAAGCGGCATAATTCTATCTTCTTTTTCTTTAAGAAACATTTGCACCTCTGTTTCTTTGTCCATGGTCATTGTAGCGTAGGCACCTGCAAACTGTGAGAGTCTAGTAAGATTAGCGGATGGGTCGACAAGTGAATCTTTCCAGAGAACATCCATCAGTTCATTTTTAGGGGTAGTAGCAGCGGTAGAGTCCAACTTCCTTTTCTTCCTTTGTTTTTTAACAACGACCTTATGTTGTGGGCTATAAAACACAACTAGAGGTGGAATCTCCTTTATTTTCAAAACAATTTTAGAGGTGGGGGTAACAGGGATGTGTTCTACCTGTTGAGTATTTACAGTCCCCTCTCACGTAATTTCTTGAGTTATTTTCTATTGTGGAGTTTGCCACTGTAGCGTTTGTTCCTATATGTTGAGCCTTTTATTAAAATTGTCCCATTCTTCCTCTAAATAAATTACCAGGGTTTCATTGGCTATGTTGAGGCGGCATGGATTTCAGCTTGCTTTCTAGCTGAAGTTTCTTCAGCTATGCTATGTGTAGATTAGGTTGTATCCTTACAGACTCCCTGCTTATGCTTTTCCCATTTTTGTGATGACTTGTCTGATTCCCTGGTAGATTTCTCTTGGGATTCTGCTCTAGAATTGATTTTAGAATTTTCTTTGGAGTCACCTTCTATACTTACACTAGGAGTAGGCACCCTTATTGGTTCAATCAATAATTGGTCCAATGGGACCTTTGATAACCTCCTTTCTCTGTAGTTGTAAAAGTTTTCAAGATCTTCACGGTCAAAAAGTAATTGTGTCATATATTTCACCTCTGTGAAGGTGTTTTTCTGCAAAAAGATGTCATCAAAGGCATCTTCCTCATTACTGAACACTTTTATTTTCACCAAAGTGGTGAAATATTTGACAGTGTCGAACAGGTCATATTTCCTTCCAAGGAATTTAGGTAACTGCAGAGATAACATATTCCCTACTTCTTTAAATGCATGCCCTAGGTCGTGTTACACAAATGCTCTACACTGTAAAGGGAATGTAGGCCAGATGGCATTTTTAGATTCCTTTAATGTCTTGCTCATCCCTCCCTCACTAGTTGTTTGATAGGCTATCGCTCTAGCCATCAATTTGTCTGGAACATAGTATGGGAGGACATGGGGGGAAGTAATGCTACCAAATACCTTGATATATGTAAATTTCTCCTCCCCAAACCATATGGCCACTGGGAGGATGTCTACTTTAGCTTCTTGGGAAAACTTGGGGGCATCTCGGTTATAAAGCCGCTTGTGAATAGGGAGCATAACTCCATGACAAATCTTGAAAAAATGTAGTTGAAAGTTGGATTCCCACATGTCCTTATTGTATATGTGAATAGGAAGTGGATTTTGAACAATCCACTTCCATCCCATGATAGGTAATTTCGAACCAAAACAAATTGCATCCATTACATAGGCGCTCATAAAAAATGGAGGGTAAACCCTTGAAGCAACACTTCTTTTGCTTCTATACTTGATTATTGTTCTTGCTAAATTGTCAGACAAAATTTGTGCCCAATTCATTACAGTTGCGTTAACGACTACATCTATTAATGACAACCACTCTAGGGAGAATTTAGTACTATCGGATTTGCCAAATAGTTTACATAGCATGGTCGCTACAAAACTATGAGGGGGACAAACAGACTAAGTAGTGTACATACTGTTTTTTCCTTTCTTGATTTTGTCCTCATTATTTGACCAGGCCCGGGTGCAGTCTGCTGGGTCGTTGTTCTCTTTGGCAAACTTCTCGACGAACTACCTGTTGTAGATGACTTGTGGCTCTAGTAGGTGGTACATAAACAGTAGGTTGTCTGGGGTAAAAGATTACATAACCTCTTGGCTTCTTGTCTTGAATTCTCTGTCTGAGATGTCAGCTTCATCAATAACCCATTTAACCATGTCGGTATAAGGAATTATCTTTGGGCGCGTGGCTATGCGGTGCAAAAACGACCATGTTGTCTCTAACATGGAAGCATATGAGGAATCACGTCCATCAACTGTAATGTTCGTTTCCAGAACCCTTGGTTGCTCTTCCTCCAGTACATTATACATGGCCTCTCATGTAGAGATTCCTCCATCTCTGTTGCATGTAGTATTCGTAAACATAGGATTCATTTCTGATTTCTTAGAGATGACTGTCTTGCCTTTCTTCACCATTGCTTTCAACGATTTGCTCTTTGGATTTTCCCTGAAAGTGAAGAACAACAACTATCGGATACACAAAGATGATAATGAACGTAAAATGAAATAATGCAAATAACTTGTAAAGGTGATAAAAGGAGTTTTATTCGAACGCACGTAAGAAGATATCATATCACCCTAAATGGCTTTTCACACAGAAATGTAGTTATCTCTTACTAAATGCCCACTATTGCTTCGTTATCCCTTAGCTTTAATGCTCATAAATGTTTGCATCGTAAAAAAGGAAGAAAGCTTCAGGGTGGCGAGCCTTTGAACTGCGATCATGGTAATTGTGCGATTTGCGAAGCAATATCACAGATCGCAATATCACAGTATTCCTTTTCGCCTTTCTTACCTTCTACTGTGTTTTTGCGAGATGTGAGATGCGAGCCGCTCATTTATCGTTTCAAAACGTAGCTACTTGCCAGGTTTTTCTATGTAAAAGACCCTTTTTAATGAGTGGTGGATCTAAAACATTTGCTTATGATACATTTAAGGAGTGGGTCTAGGTCTTGATCACATTTCGCAATATCGGCTGGTGGTAAGTTTACGGTGTTCGTTTGAATGCCCGAAATGTGATGCAATAAAGGTTATAACGTCATCACAATTTCACATCTCACATGTTTCGAAATAACCTTTTTAAGGTGGGTCTTTTATGAATGGCGACATGTGATGCGAGACTAAGCTTTTAAAGAAAAATCTTAAGGACTTAGTTTATGTTAGAATTTATGATAGTTTTGAGCATAGGGTCCTTTTTTAATCATTTTAATTGATTTGGAGGGTTAGAAAAATCTTTTGATGATGTTTAATCATGTTGTATGTGGGAAGGTCAACATTTAGTAGTTCTCTAGAAAAAAGGGGGGGTTTGATTGATACCTTGATTTATTCCTAAAATAAAAGAAATGCCTAAATGCTAAGTTTTTTTTTTTTTTGGATAGATTTTTTAAAGGGTCCCCATTTATTAATGTAATATTAACTGTTATCATTAATAAATAGGGGGTTGTTGAATAACACAACAATTGGCGATTCACTTGTAAGAACCAGTTATCTCTGAGAGTTTTCTGAAATTTCTAAAATTTCCAAAATAAAGATAGTTTTGAAAATAAAATAAGTTACATGGAATATAAGGTAAGTAATACTGCTCTTTATTAATAAAACAACATCTACTTAACTACTATTCTTTTGATTATTCTTTTCTCATAAAAAGTCACTTTGTCTACGTCAGTCTTTACTTGGTTTTTAAAGATAAAAGCAAGGAGTCTCTCCTCAGATCAGTTTTTGATATACTCAATTGTCGTAGGTAAATCCTCTGCTACCAGTAGGCATTCATAGCCTTGACAGGGTTACCTCTTAACCAACAATGATTCAGTATCCCACTTAAATCAGATTCAATGCAATCTTAAAGATAAGCTCGTAATTATACTTATTGTTTTTCTGAAGTAATTCATTCTTCCTTCAACTCTTAATCTTTTATCTCTTAAAGGACAATGCCTTGGTATGGTGACCAACATTGACAATGCCATTCACTTGATTTGTAACTTAACTAGACAAGTTGGCTCTTGATGATACCCCTTGTCTTTTGATTAATATAATCTTAAGCCATTACCTTGTTTTGATATGCAGTATTAGTAATGTCAGTAAGTTATAATCTTATGATCATGGTAAGCTGGCTCTTAATGAGACCTCTTATCCTTTAAGTTTAAGTATATTTTAGAATTACACTCTAAAAATGAAAGTTGATTAAGTGGGGAGAATCATTGGCTCCTTAAGAGCTTCTGGACGACAATTGTAGAGTTTTAAAGATGCTTTTCTATAGAGAGACTTTACTTTGTTATTGATACTTTTCTTGACTGATGTAAAGGAAAAATTTCTTTCTTAAAGCTAAGTTTCATAAAAAAAAATAGATAATTTAGGCAAAAAATAGGCAGTTTAAGAGCATGATCTTCTAATTTAATGGCCTTTGTTCATTATCTTCCCGTAGGCTTACAAACACTAGCTAAATATCTAACACACTCTCTCTCTGTCTCTGTGTGTCCCCTGTCTATGCCTTTTAGGCTTACATTTATACAAAAAGGGATTCTAAAACCAATTCTTGGTTTAGATCCATTATCTTCTCAACAAAATCCTAAAATCTCTTTTTCATCCCTAAGGATTCTCTAAAATCCACAAAATCATGAACTAACTCCTAATCTGAGATTTACAATCAATTCTCAATCCTCTCATCGCTCAACTATCCTAAATATCTCATGTTCCCCTACATTCGAGAACATTTACAATTATGCCTCACAATATTCAATTAATTCCTATTCTTATTAAAATCACTCAAAACATTAAATAATTACATTAATTCAATACTTAGGAAACCAACTTCCTTGAAACACAAGACCCCCTATGTCTACTAGAATACAATGATAATGTTGAGCTAAATGCTCCTGCATCAGACTCCCCAAGTAAGAAAATTTATGACCACTTGGTCATAAGTCTGGATAATTGATTCCTCCTGGATCCCAGACTTTATTTTGTAATCTGTTTTCGCTTGTCCATTGTTCTATTGTTGCTATTGTTTGTTGTTGTTCTCCAAGTCTCCATACCTTATGCTGCAATGCTCCACTCACCATGCTTTCATAGTCTGCTACTATCTTCCTCTTGTTGCTATTGTTTGTTGTTGTTCTCCAGGTCTCCATACCTTATGCTGCAATGCTCCACTCACCATGCTTTCATAGTCTGCTACTATCTTCCTCTTGTTGCTACTCCTCCCTTTTCTTTCTTGTTCTTCACTTATTCTGATCACCTCCTTTTCATCCTTACCCTCTTCTTTAATTTTATTTTGAACCTTTTTGTAGGTTTTAACCCTGTACAAAAGTTACCTGCATACGAATTCTAAAACAAAGAAAATAAAAAAAAGCGAGAGCATAACACATAAAACACATATGCACAGAGATTTTCCCTTGGATCCCAAAACCGGGACTACCATCTTGATTTTTCATTATGTTCCTTTCAATGTTACAATACATATTTATGCATGCCGAAGCATCCAATACCATGGACCAAAAACCATAGGTAGATTCGCCCCGGTTCACTACGTAGGTTAGTCGTGGAAAGAATATAACACAACCCAACAATCTCCCACTTGTTGTTTTCTTTCTATAGGGGGCCACAGGAGAGCTTAGTCATTTTTCCAGCCCTAAAACACCCATTGTTTCTCTACACCAAGAGAACTTCTTAGAGCTCACAGATTTTTTCAATGCATCTGCAGTGTTCTTCAAAGTGTCCACCTTTACCAGCAACACCTTTTTGTCTTCTATCATATCTCTCACAAAGTGATACTCAACATCAATGTGCTTTGTCTTTGAATGATAAGAAGGGTTCTTTTCCAAGAAAATTGCACTTTGGCTGTCACAGTCTATCCTTATAGCTCCCTGCACTAACCCCATA